>JAVJIF010002726.1:0-211859 GCA_038442645.1 Agave tequilana | reverse complement strand
ACACCAAGTATAACACAAGAGTGTAGCCGGATTCCCCGTGAAGGGCTCTAGACTATCTCCTCAAGATTCCTCTAGATAAGAGTTGAGATGCCGCTTTGCTCTCTTGGTTGAATACAAGTGTGAGCAAACAATCCCCAAGCATATAACAATTAGGCACAAGATATATCAAGCATATAAAGATAAAGGCAATATAAGCATGCAAGATATAGACAAGTGAGAGATAGAGAGAGCAATCGAAAACACGGAGATTTATTTCGAGGTTCGAGCACCTTTACTCTACGTCCCCTCCTTCAATACTATGAAGGATTTCCACTAGAATCGATCCCACCGGATCACTCGGTGCCGCAACACCTACAAGAGAGTTCATACTAGAACTCCTTTGAACTCTCTAGTCCCTCTCTTATTCCCACAAGAACAAACACACAAGCACGCAAGCTTGCCGAGGTCGCACCTCTACACCGAGTTCTCACTAAACCTGAAACAATGCGAACCCGTAAGTCCGCCTCCTCAAATACAAAAGTGAACACTTGGTGATGTAAATACTTTGATCACCTAAAAAACAATCTCACAACAACTCTCCTATAAGAAGGATTTAGCAATGAAAAGCTCAAGTGTGTGTGAGAAAAACTAGGATTGAATTTGTATTGGAAAACACAAGAAATCACTTTTGAAAACTCTTATAAACTCTCCTTTTGATTTGGAAATAATTAGCTCTAAAACATGTGGATAAAACCACTGATATAGATAGAAAAAACTAGCCCAAAAACTCTCTTGAATCTTGTAGAAAACAGCCTAAGGGAGCCCCAATTTATAGGCTCTAAAAATTTGCCCGTTGGAAGCTAACTCACCAGTTCTGACCGCTGACGGTTGACCGCCCGGTTGACCGCCAACGGTCGGATTTTTGACCTTTGGGAAGGTCGGTCGACCACCAACTGGGCAATGGCCTTGCGGTCGACCGCCCGGTTGATCGGGCCATTTCCAGAGAGCAGAAGCTCTAGGCGGTCGACCGTGCGGTCGACCGGCCTAACCTGTAAACATTTTGTGCACGTCAGTCGACCGCTCGGTCGATCGACCTCTGCCTCGGTCAACCGTGCGGTCGACTGGCAAAAGACCAGAAAATAGTTTTGGGGATTTAAAAACTTGTTATTTTTCCTTCAATAAAATCCCATAAATTCTCTAAAAATCTACAAAAATAAGTTCAGCAATATACTTTAATATACAAAATGTTTGCGTAAAAATCAAAACATGTTACAAACATGTTGAACTATTTTTGTGACTTAGAAATTTTGGTTTAAAACAAATCTGTATTTTTTCAAATTGATTTTTTTCAAAAGTTCTCCAAATAAAAAAATAAGATATATTAAACACTTTTAAAGTATAGTGTGTATGGATATGATCCATATACATATATGATGAAATATCTATATTTTTGACATTAAGCTCTAAAATAGTTTTGGTTAAAGCATATGTATATATGAAACTCTAAAAGCCAAAATAGTATTTTTTTAAAATGAAAACTCTTTTGTGAAAATACATCTAAATCTTATGTGTGAGTGTATATGATACTTGAGCAATCCACCAACTAATCTATCCTTTACATTTTATCTAAAAATAAAATCTTACTATAAAAACAAATCTAGACACAAGTCTTCTCTTGAAAATCTTCTTCTCCTTCTTGACTTGGTCCAAATCATGATCCAATAAGCTAGACTCCTCTTGAGTACTTGATGTGGTCTTGATGCACAAGCTCTTGGATCAACACGTGCTAACTCTAAACTTGACTTGAAATCCTTTATTGAAGCTAAACACCTACTAAGATCTTGGTCACATATCTAGACTAATTAAATATAAGATCATTAGTACTATAACTACATGAATTAATCATCATCAAAACTAGAATGATGGGCCTTTGGGCTAACAATCTCTCCCTTTTTAATGATGACAAAACTCATGGAGTTATATATACATGGATTAAAGTTAAGCTTCATAGAAGCTCCCCATTAAACAATAAACATATAGATATTGTGAAGTGCATAAACTA
Organism: Agave tequilana; assembly: GCA_038442645.1. NCBI lineage: Eukaryota > Viridiplantae > Streptophyta > Magnoliopsida > Asparagales > Asparagaceae > Agave > Agave tequilana. The sequence continues at coordinate 209,818 of JAVJIF010002726.1, read as the reverse complement.
AACAAATATATATACATCAATAAGGTGAGAGAAACAACAAACATCCAAAATCCTTTTCCCAAAACCTTCTCCCCCTTTTTGTTTAAACTTTCAAAAAAACATTTTCTCCATTTTGTAAAACACAAGATGCATAAACTCAATATATGCAAACACTCAATATGCATATATAAACTCAAAATCTTTCTCCCCCTTTTTTGTCAATCATCAACAAAGGGGTAAAATAAAACAAATCAATAATAAGGATATATTACGATATACATTCATGAAGAGGAAGACGCTAAGTTAACTTCCCTGCATACATGCATTACATGAAGAAGAGATGACAAGCCCTAACTCACATAACGCATAATATACAATGCATAAGTGAAAATGTTAAGCTCCCCCTACAAACATGTATCACATAAAGAAGTTAAGCTCCTCAATATAAGATACACTCAATATGAATCTATAAGTAGAAGAGATGTAAAGTTTCCCTTACATATAAGCAATACATATCAAAACATTTTTAAGATACTAATTATAAATAAACAATACAAATTTTGAATTTTTTCTTAAATCAACAAATCAATTTGAGATATCACAAGATTTTTGATACCATATGAAATAGAAAATTTGTGATACCAATGAAATTGAAACATTTATACATCTAGATATTAATGAAAGAAAATATTTTATATTTTGATATCAGTTGAAATGTATGGTAAATTTTTGATACCTAATAGGTAAAACATATTAATACCAATTGAAATTTAACCCCAATTGAAATCGAAACTTATTGATACTAATAGAAGTATATTGTAAATTTTGATATTAATAAAAACACCAATTAAAAATAATGCATAAGCTTATAAAAGTATCAATTGAGATACCAATTGAAATCAAGATTTAATTCAAACTTAGCATAAACATAATTTGTGCTTTATACATGTAAATATATTATAAATCAAGCACAAACAAATTATATATATATGCATGAAAAATGAAAATACCAATAGAAATTGATATTATTTGAAATTTAAAGCATACATATATAAAAAACAAATATGAGTGTATACAAAAATATCAATTGTAATACCAATTGAAAATATGATGAGAAGCAAGTGTATAACTCATAAAGCTCCACCCTTTTCATACATATGATAAAAGATTTTTAATAAGGCATACAAGGCATGGTCGCCCATCCATCCGCCCTTCTAAAGGGTAGAAGTTTTAAAAAATAAGATATGAAAATAGTGAAGGTTCACCTAGAGAGGGGGGAATAGGTGATGGCTAATCTAATGGTCACTTAATGCCAAATAATGCGGAAGCTAAAACAATTATGACCAAATAAAATCTTTTACACTAAACACCACGTATAACCAAAGAGTGTTGCCGAATTCCCCGTGAAAGGCTCTGGACAAACTCCTCTAGATTCCCCTTGAATGGGTTGAGGTGCCGCGTTGGCTCTCTTGGTTGAATACAAGTGTTAGCAAACAATCCCAAGCAAGTATATCAATAAAGCACACAATGTATATCTAGCATATAAAGATGAACAATAAACACATGCAAGATATAATAAGAGACAAAGAAAGAGAGAGAGCAATCGCAAACACAAAGGGTTTGTTTCGAGGTTCGAGCACACTTGCTTCTACATCCCCGCCTTCGACACACGAAGGATTTCCACTATGCAAGATCCCAATGGATCTCTCCTCGATACCGCAACACCTACAAGCCCTTGGACTCCCTAGTCCCGTACACACGCAAGCCCCACAAGCTTGCCGAGGCCGCACCTCAAACAAAGAGTTCGCACCCGAACCCTAAACAACCGCGAACACACTTGTCCGCCTCCTCAAAGAACAAATGAAGTCTTTGGTGATCACAATACTTTGACTCACCTAAAAACTATCTCACTACAACACTCCTATAAGATGAATAGTAATGGATGGCTCAAGTGTTTGTGTGAGAAAATAAGGAAAGAATCTTTGGTGAAAACTCAAAAAAATCTCTTTTACACTCTTGATAAATCTCTCCTTTTGATTGGAAATATTTGCTCTAAATCAAGTGGAGGAAAACCTCTAAATAGTTCAGGAAAAACTGGTGAAAACCCACTTGAAAATCTTATGAAAAACAATGACAAAACCCCATATTTATAGGCCAGAAAAATATAGCCGTTGGGGTCTGTCAGGCCTGCCGGTCGACCGGGTCGGTCGACCGCCAACGTTCAGAAATCCGACCGTTGGAGCCACGGTCGACCGCCTGGGTCGACCGACCCACTGGAGCAGAGAGTAGAACTCTCTATCGGTCGACCCGTACGGTCGGCCGAACTTTCCAGAGAGCAGAGATCTCTAGAGCGGTCGACCCGTACGGTCGGCCGTCCTCCAGTGCACAAAGGCGTGCACATCTGCGCACGTCGGTCGACCGAGCCGGTCGACCGACTTCAGGATTAGTCGACTATAAAGGAAGCAAGTCGACTTATCTGAAACCTGAAACAGTTTTCTGGGATTAAAAAGTTAGTCTTTTTGGCTCAAATAAAATCCCATAAAATACTTAAAAATCTTACAAAAATAGTTTAACCAATATACTTTGATATACCACATGCTTGCACAAAAATCAAGGCATGTTATAAAAGATTGGACTATTTTTGTAACTTGAAAATATTTGGCTCATGATAAAAACTGTTTTTCCAAAACAAGTTTTCTAAACTTTGTTTTTCCAAAACATCTTTATACAAAAAAACAAGATATTATAACTCATTTTAAGGCATAGTGTGTATGGATATGATCCACTACACAATAAAGATGAAATATCTATGTTTTTGACATTAAGCTCTAAATATGGTTTTGGTTTAAAGATATGTATATGAGAAATACCAAAAATCAAAATAGTATTTTTCCAAAATGAAAGTCTTTTCTAAACTGAAAATTCTTTTACGAAAAGACAACTAAATCAAGAGTGTGTGTGCATGGTATACTTGAGCAATCCACCACTATTCTATCCTTTACATTTTATCTAAAATAAAAACAAAATCTTATACCTAGACACAAGTCTTGATCTTGAAGTCTTCCCTTGAAGTCTTCTCATCATCTTGACTTGGTTCAAGTTTGATCCAAAAGCTCCTTGGATCACACCGTGCTAGCTCCAAATCTTGACATTTTATCCTTTGTTGAAGCTAAGCGCCAACTAAGATCTTGATCATATCTGTCACTAATTTAAATACAAGATCATTAGTAAACATAACTTCATGAGTTAATCATCATCAAAACTAGAGTGATGGGCCTTTGTGCCAACAATCTCCCCCTTTTTGATGATGACAAAACTCATGAAGTTATATATGCATGGATTAAAGTAAAGCTTTAAAGAAGCTCCCCCTCAACTCATGCATAGACATAAATAATGATATATGACAATGAAGCTCATAAAAATGTATGCAAATGTATGGAGATAAAACATATCAAATTCTTTTTCTCCTATTTGCAAAGCAAATATATATGCATAAACATAAATCCTTTATAAAAACATGCATATATAGCAAATACCTCTCCCCCTTTTGTCACTCATCAACAAAGGGTTCAAAGTAAAATCAAATCAAACAAAATTTTCTCCCGCTTTTTGTCAAAAACAAAGAGATCAAGAAGGGGTTAAACAAATCAATCAATAAAGATTTATATGTGATATACATTCATGAAGAGGAAGACGCTAAGTTAGCTTCCCTACACATATGCATTACATGAAGAAAGGATGACAAGCCCTAACTCACATAACACATATTATGTAATGCATAAGAGGAGATGTGAAGCCCCCCCTACACACGTATATCATATAAAGAAGAGTTGTCAAGCTCCTCAATTTATAATATACTCAACATGAATCTATATGTAGAAGAGATGTTTAGCTCTCCTTGCTTATAGGAAATACATACCAAAACATTTTTAATTTTTCTTAAACAAAATTTTGAAAGGTATCAGAGCTTTAGTAAAACAAACAAATTTTAAGATACCAAATCATTTTTGTAAATCATATTGATACCAATTGAAAGTTAACAAATATGAAGTTGAAACATATTGATACCAATAGTAAGCATAATGATCAAAATTTTATTTTTCATCATAAACTTTGTGCTTTTAAAAATGTGAACAAATTGAAAGTTAAGCACATGAAACTCATATATATGTATGAAATGAGTATCCCAATTGACATTGATACATACATATATAAGAAAAACAAAATATGAGTATATACAAAAATTATCAATTTAGATACCAATTGAAAAGATCCAATGATACCAATTGACATAACAATAAGATCAAGTGTATATCTCATATAACTATACCACCCAATCATAGTTCAAGTTTTGAATGATTTTCATTTTAAAGCATATATGACCATGATCTCCCATCCAACCTCCCATCGATGGTAGGGGTTTTTCAAAAATAGATTTGAAAATATTTTAGCATTGAAAATCACTACCAAATGATGAACATAACTAGTTAAAATAATTTTAAAAAACTAGTTAAAGATCCTTCAAAAACATGAAATCAAAGCATATGTATTTCATGAATCATACTAAGTACATAAAAGTTCAAGCACTCATAGTCCATAAAGCTCAAAATTATCTTGAAAAGTAAAAGATGAGTGTTTAAAGGTTATGTAAATGATATTTTCATGAAAATGGTCATTGAAGCTCAAAAGATGAATAACATTTTTAAATCATAAAAATTCATTTTTTTATAAAAACAAAGAACACTTCTAGGTATATGTATGATTTATCTAATCCTAACAATACACATACATATCCCAAACATAAAGGAGTCTATCAAATGTATTTGCATGAAGGCAAGAGACTCAAAATGGATATACATGTATATTTATTAGATTTGAATAAAAGATACATATACATGAAGTAAAACACGAAAATTGGCAAAACAAGTATAAATGAGAATCATCAAAACTATTCTATACATGTGCATATAGTGGGTACAAATGAGCATGAAGTGCAAACATATATAAATCACGTGTAACTCACTATTTGTACATGTATAATACAAGTTTTGATAAAACTACATCTAAGCATGTTTTTACCACATGAAGCACATAAAACAAATAAAACATGATCATGCTAAAAATATCATGAATGAGCAAGCATGAACAAAAATAAAATGAGAGTTTAGAGATTGTTACTAACTCCAAAGCTCCAAACATGGTGGTCATCCCACCAAAACTCCTTGATAGTGGTGCATCAAAAGTAAGTCCATCATGTCCATGTGCATCCACCACCAAGGCACTAATCCTCTCACGTCTTGTGAGAGCCCTCACCTACATCAAAAACATGGGGTGGGGGTTTTGGTACCCATATTTTCTTGTTGGGTCCACGGGGGTTAGCTTTTTGAGGGACCCAAAATCTTTTATTAGCAAAATTAAAATGATCTAACCTATCATAACAAAATTTTGCTAAATGGCCTTTGCGGCCACAATGTGTACACTTGTACACCTTAGGATGCTTATGTGTATGTGTGTGATTGTGACGTGCAACATAAGCATAGGCATGATGATGATGTGCATGAGAGGGTGGAGTTTGTTTCTTTGCAAACATGGACTCCAATCTAGAATGGTTGAATGCACACGAGCTCAAAGTTGAGCTCAAACTATTAATTTTATTTTTCAAAAGAGTAATCTCACTATCATCAATGGTGGCATGTAAAGACATGTAAGATATAGAATCATTTTTCTTCTTTTTAGAAACTTTTTCTTTTTCCTTTTCTTTTTCAAAATTTTCTTTTTCAAAGAGTTATTTTCTTGAAAAACAATTTCCTTTTGAGTTTCCACCAAAATATTTTATTTTCTTAAAATCGTGTTCCCTTCACAAAGATCATTTAATTTAGACATAAGGGAAACATTTCATTTTTCAAAAACTCATTCTCTTTTTCTAAGCATGCAATATTATTCCTAAATGAATCATGTTCTTTATGCATGCAAGCAATATTCTTTTTCAAATTTTATTATCTTTCTTAATCATGTCATATTTATTAAGTAATAATTGACAAAATGTAGAGAGCTCTTCATATGACATGTTAACATTCTCATCCTCGGATTCGGTAGTTACCTCAAGGGGGTCATCCCCTTGGACCATATAGCACTTGTTGGAGATGTCGCTTCCAACGTCCGAATCGCTCCCCGCATAGTATTGATCTTTTTCACCGAGGGAGAGGAGGGTGTTCCACACTACAAAAGCTGAATCAATGTTAGAAACTCTAGATAAATAAACATCATCTAGGGTAGACTTTAAAGCATGAAGGGCTTTTGCATTAACCTCAAAATTCTTACCATCTAAACAATATGCATTATTAGTAGTAGCAAGATAAACATGATAACCTAGGGCTTTGAGGTACAAGGACATCTTCACCTTCCATATATGGATGTTAACAATGTTAAACATGGGTGGTGACATGAAGTCCATGGTGTGTGTACAAAATAAAATTGTGATTAGCCTAAAAATGAGGATCTTTAACTCTAGGTTGTAGACCAAATCAGAGTACCAAGCTCTGGTACCAATTGAAGGTTCACCTAGAGGGGGGTGTGAATAGGTGATGGCTAATCTAATGGTCACTTAATGCCAAATAATGCGGAAGCTAAAACAATTATGACCAAATAAAATCTTTTACACTAAACACCACGTATAACCAAAGAGTGTTGCCGAATTCCTCGTGAAGGGCTCTGGACAAACTCCTCTAGATTCCCCTTGAATGGTTTGAGGTGTCGCGTTGGCTCTCTTGGTTGAATACAAGTGTTAGCAAACAATCCCAAGCAAGTATATCAATAAAGCACACAATGTATATCTAGCATATAAAGATGAACAATAAACACATGCAAGATATAATAAGAGACAAAGAAAGAGAGAGAGCAATCGCAAACACAAAGGGTTTGTTTCGAGGTTCGAGCACACTTGCTCTACATCCCCGCCTTCGACACACGAAGGATTTCCACTATGCAAGATCCCAATGGATCTCTCCTCGGTGCCGCAACACCTACAAGCCCTCGGACTCCCTAGTCCCGTACACACGCAAGCCCCACAAGCTTGCCGAGGCCGCACCTCAAACAAAGAGTTCGCACCCGCTAAACAACCGCGAACACACTTGTCCGCCTCCTCAAAGAACAAATGAAGTCTTTGGTGATCACAATACTTTGATCACCTAAAAACTATCTCACTACAACACTCCTATAAGATGAATAGCAATGGATGGCTCAAGTGTTTGTGTGAGAAAATAAGGAAAGAATCTTTGTGAAAACTCAAGAAAATCTCTTTTACACTCTTGATAAATCTCTCCTTTTGATTGGAAATATTTGCTCTAAATCAAGTGGAGGAAAACCTCTAAATAGTTCAGGAAAAACTGATGAAAACCCACTTGAAAATCTTATGAAAAACAATGACAAAACCCCCATATTTATAGGCCAGAAAAATATAGCCGTTGGGGTCTGTCAGGCCTGCCGGTCGACCGGGTCGGTCGACCGCCAACGGTCAGAAATCCGACCGTTGGAGCCACGGTCGACCGCCTGGGTCGACCAACCCACTGAAGCAGAGAGTAGAACTCTCTGTCGGTCGACCCGTACGGTCGGCCGAACTTTTCAGAGAGCAGAGCTCTCTAGAGCGGTCGACCCGTACGGTCGGCCGTCCTCCAGTGCACAAAGGCGTGCACATCTGTGCACGTCGGTCGACCGAGCCGGTCGACCGACTTCAGGATTAGTCGACTATAAAGGAAGCAAGTCGACTTATCTGAAGCCTGAAACAGTTTTCTGGGATTAAAAAGTTAGTCTTTTTGGCTCAAATAAAATCCCATAAAATACTTAAAAATCTTACAAAAATAGTTTAACCAATATACTTTGATATACAAACATGCTTGCACAAAATCAAGGCATGTTATAAAAGATTGGACTATTTTTGTAACTTGGAAATATTTGGCTCATGATAAAAACTATTTTTCCAAAACAAGTTTTCTAAACTTTGTTTTTTCCAAACATCTTTAAATACAAAAACAAGATATTATAACTCATTTTAAGGCATAGTGTGTATGGATATGATCCACTACACAATAAAGATGAAATATCTATGTTTTTGACATTAAGCTCTAAATATGGTTTTGGTTTAAAGATATGTATATGAGAAATACCAAAAACTAAAATAGTATTTTTCCAAAATGAAAGTCTTTTCTAAACTGAAAATTCTTTTATGAAAAGACAACTAAATCAAGAGTGTGTGTGCATGGTATACTTGAGCAATCCACCACTATTCTATCCTTTACATTTTATCTAAAAACAAAAACAAAATCTTATACCTAGACACAAGTCTTGATCTTGAAGTCTTCCCTTGAAGTCTTCTCATCATCTTGACTTGGTCCAAGCTTGATCCAAAAGCTCCTTGGATCACACCGTGCTAGCTCCAAATCTTGACATTTTATCCTTTGTTGAAGCTAAGCACCAACTAAGATCTTGATCATAAATATGTCACTATTTTAAACACAAGATCATTAGTAAACATAACTTCATGATCATCAAAACTAGAGTGATGGGCCTTTGGGCCAACAAATAGTTGTATTGTGAAAACGCTACCAAATAAAGAATAAATAACTACTTAATGTAGTTTTTGAAAACCTAGTTAAAGATCTTTCAAACATGAAAACAAATCATATGTATCTCATTAGTCATACTAAATACACAAATTTGACACTCAAAACCTATAAAACTCAAAATTCTCATGAAAATAATGTCATGAGTAAACAAATGAAGTGTGAGTGCACAAGAATCAGGTAATTAGCATTTTCATGAAAATAATCAATGAGGCTCAAAACAAACATGAATATCATTTTATCAAACAAATATGAAAATCATAAAAATTTATTTTTCAGTTAAAAATAAACTTCAAGGTATATGTATGATTTATCAAAACTAACAATATACATACATATCCCAAACATAAAAAGAGTCTAATAGTATTTGTATGAAGGCAAGTGACTCAAGGGTATACATGTATATTTATTAGTTTTGGACAAAAATTACATATACATGAAGTAAAACATGCACAAAAATAGACAAAATAAGTATAAATGAGGGAATCATCAAAACGAGGCTATACATGTGTATGTAGTGAGTACAAATGAGCAATGAAGTGCAAACATATATGAATCAAATATTGCTCACTACTTGTACAAGTATATACACAAGTTTTAATAAAAACTACATCTAAACAAATATTCACCTCATGAAGCACAAAACATGAACTGATTGTAACTCAATATTGCATATTTTACCTCATAATTCTCATGCATTTAATAAATAAATATATGATTTTTACTCATCTTCTCTATATATTTGCAGGTACACACTCTAATGGAGAGAAAGCCAATAATCACTTTAATTAGCAATAATTAAAGTGATTAATCCAAGATCAAGATAAAGCTCAAGATTTGAAATCAAGATTCAGAAAGATCCGCGCACCCAATGAAGAATCCAGAAGGCCACGTGGCTATCCACCTAACAACCAGATCTCAACAGAAAATCTGGGCTCAACGGCCCGGATTCTGCCGCCAGATCTGGGATCTGGTCGCGCGCGCGGCAGTTACAGGTTGTTAGGATCTCGGATTTTGCGCCAACAAACTAGGTTCTGGATCCTTCACCTGGGGCCTATATATACTTCACTTGGACCTGCGAGAAGAGACTGAATGGAGAAGAGAGGAGAAATTGTTAGTTGTTGTAATTTTCTTAGGTTTTTCTCTAGGTTTAGTTCTTTAGTCCCTCTTCTTCTTCCCTAGATACTTTGTAAAGAAAGAGATTGTGAGAGAGAGAGCTTGTGTAATCAAGGTGTGACAACTTGAAGCAACAAGGATTCATCCATTCTCCTTCCTCTACTTGAGCTTGGTTCTAATTTAATTGCTTTCTTTACTTGCTTTCTTTAATTCATGCTTTTATTTCCTTGCAATTTTACTTCATGCTTTGCTTTTATTTGTTAATGGCTTGTAGCTAATTTCTCTATCATGTACTAGCTAACCACTAGCCTTGCCATCTTCACTAACTCATGGGTGATTGCTATAGTTCATCTTGCAAGTTGGATGGTCTTCTCTTCTCCGATGGGTTAAACCACCCTTCATCTACATGAGAAAGTAATTAGATCAACACGCAAGACGAAACCTACGCCAATGGAGTGACAACATGAGGCACGCCTTCACTATCACGGAGTTTAGTAAGTATTGGTAAGGTAGTAAGGTAAGCTAGTCATGGTTTGATTCTTCAAGTTTTCATTCTTTTTAGTTGTTAGTCCAAATCCCAATCTTCTTTGATTTCTTTTCCACTTTCCATCATGAACATATTCATCCATTCTTTCATTTCTTGTTCAATGATTGTTTTATTCTTATAAGCATAGAAGACACTTCGTTTACTTTCTTCACTACGATTCGTAACGCTTCTATCGCTAGCTCTCCCTGAGAATCGACTCGGTATAGCCTTATGCTATAGCGGAGATAAGAAAGGGATACATCGAACACATTTACATACACCTTTCCCGTCTAATCAAAATGGCGCCGTTGCCGGGGAGAGCAACGGATTTTCTTTAAAGTGAAGAACTAAACGAATTTTCTTCTCTGTTGCAGGTTACAGGTTGAAGAACAGGAAAATTTTCATTGCAGTAACATATAAGTGGACCTGGGCCTCTGCTCTCGAAAGCAGAGACCAGGATCCCTCCAAATTGCCGCAATTTCTGGGTTTTTGCCGCAGAATTGCGGCAAAGAGGAGATCACTACTTACAAATTTTCTGCAGGGGCTCTGATTCTGCAAAATACAGCTGCTGCTATAATTGAATTCCTGTAATTTTCACCATATACCTGCTAAATTAATCAACAGTAAAAAATTGGTTGAAATTGTTAAAATTGATTAGACATTTGCATTTCTAGGCACGTGTCTTTTCATTCATTTACTTTTACTGTTGAAGAGTGCTGGAGGCAAGGTACGTTTTGCATTGCATGTAGTCTAGGAATCATCTCTTGCTTGATTTTCATGCTTTGAGTGAATTCTAGTTATATTTTTTTTTGTGTACACTTGCACAATTCATTTTTAAGGGCATACCCGTAAATAACATAAGGTGGGGGATTTCATTACCCTTTCCTTAGCCCGAAAATCATTTTCCCAAGCACTCACTAATCCAAGCCTAATTTAATAAAAAAATAGACGTTGGCCCTAGGGACATCTCGGACTCATCTAGGAGATTATCCTAAGGGGGAAAAGTGTTGGAAATAGACTCTTGCAAAATCAGTGTCTAGGAAAGGGATTGAGGGCCGAAAGCCCGAAGGTTGCTAGTTACTTAATTAAGGAACGTCTCTGACGGAAAACCTCCCACCAACCTTGCCCTTCCCTGGCTGATTAACTTGTGGTCTACGTCTACACTAAACCTCCCGTGGACGATCTAATCAGTTAGGAGTTGTCTAGGTCTAGGTCAACTATTCTTTTGGCTTGGTTTTGATTTTTTTTTTCTTTTCTTTTTGTTTGTTGTTTGATTTTTCTTTTTGTTTGTGATTTTTTGTGTGACATGGCATTCAACAATTCTTTCTATCCTAATAATAATCCATATTTCACACCGACTTCGTATTCGGATAATTCCAACCCGGTGTTTTACAATATGCACCAACCACCATACGCCGGGTTGGCCTTATCCGAATCAATATGACCCATACCCCCATCTAATAACTATGATTTCCATAATAATTTCAACTCTTCACCGAGTAATTGGGGATTCCAGTCCCCCGAGTTTAATTATCAACCTCCTTGTCCACCATATTCACCTTGTCCACAGTATTCATGTCCCAATTCCGCTTCATATACTCCTTTTTCTGAACCACCAATTGAAGAAAAATCTGAGTTACTAAGGAGTATAGAAGCCAATTTACAGAGGGTCGAGCAACAACTTCAAGAAACATTTGCCCCTCCAATTCCACAGTATTTTCAAGAGTCTTACTCACTTTCACCTTTTCCTAATGAACAACCATTTGTCATGGAAACGAGTAAAGATTTCTTGTGTGAGTCCACTCTTCCATCACCACACAGTTTTGACTCACAATTTCATCACCAATTCCAAAACAATTCTTCATCTTTTCAACAAAATGATGAACCAATGAATTGTGAAAAGATGCTTGAATTCTTGACTCAGACTCGAAATACTCGTAATCGTGACGTAGAGTTGATGATTCAAACTCTTCATTCTCATTTTTCTAATGTCACTAACCATTCTGTCCGAGCCAAAGAGTCATGTAGTTTTAGAAATCAAGATTCAATTTCAGCACAATCACCTGAACTTGTCCAACCTTCAGATCCTATTGACATTTTGGCAAGTTTTCCTTTTACTGAAATTGAACTTGAACATGAACATGATCCTGAACTTCCACTTGATGATTCAATTTTCCTTCCTGATTCAATTATGACTCCGGTGTCTTCACATGATTTCACTTCATTTTCCGAGTCAGTATTGGATCCAGTGCCAGTCCATTTTGAAATTGAATCACCAATCATTAATGATGATCATATTGAACTTGACCAATTTCATACTTTTGAAAGTCCCATAGATAATTGGCAAGTTCACATTTTTGTGGAATTGAATTCCATGAAGAATATGATCTTGAACCCCAACTTAGTGATTTGATCCTTCTTTCTGATTCAATAATGACTCCGGTATCTTTACCTGATTTCAATCTTTTCCCAGAGTCGACATTGGATCCTTTCCCAATTCACAATGAAGTTGAATCACCCATCTTTAAGGATCATGTCGAACTTGACCAATTATACCTTTTTAAAGATCCTATTGATAAATTGGCAATTTCTCATTTTTGTGGAATTGAACTCAATATGGAATGTGATTTTGACTCTCAAACTTGTGATCTAATTCAAATTCCTAAATCATTATTGACTCCTGTTATGTTACCCAATTTGAGCAACATTTTAGAGTCAGTTTTGATTCCCATCCCTCCTGAACTTGAATCACCAATTTTTGATAGTCACATTCCATTGTTGGACAATACATGTGGACTTGAGTTTCCATTTTTTGACTTGGACCCAATTCCAGAATTCACTATGACTTTTGAACCTTTACTTGATTTCAGTCATCTTCCTGAGTCCAAGTCAACTGTTCTGTCATTTCATACATCATTCTGGGACAAGGTGGTTGATAAATTTGACTCTGAAATTTATTATGAAAAATAGAAATTAGATGGGGTCATGTACTTATTAAAGATCCTTCATGGATTCATCTTTTTAGTGGGTCATATTCCTGATATTTTTGGTGAGTTCTGCAAAACCCAACGTAATAATGATTGGGCCATGTTTCGTGGACCAATCAGACCACCACCGGAACCACCACCTTAAGGTAATTTTGTGTTTTTTTTTTAGGGTTTACTAACTTAGAGTTTTTAGATTTTCTTTTCTTTTAAACTTCTTTTAGAAATTAATAAAAAAAAAGAAATAAAAATAAAGGAGGGATTTTTATGCTTAAAGGAGTTTCTACACTTTCCAAATTCAAAATCTTTCTAAATTCCTAGGTTTCCTCAAAATCCTTCTTTCAAGAATTCCAAATTTCTAGGTCATTCCAAATTTCCAAGAGTCAAACTTCCCTTTTCAAAGCTACACCTTCCAATGTGGTAAAATCCTTTTGACCTAGGGATAGAAGTGGAAACCTCTTAATTCTTCCCTCCTATAAATATCTCTCCACCCTACACTTCTCCTTCACAAGCGAAAATTTCCTCAGATCTCCAACTTCCTATCAAAAGCGCCGCACTCTGAACCTTTTCTCCTCCCCAGATCTCACTGTTCTGCCGCCAGTCTGCGACTCCAACCAGGAATCTGCGGCAAAGTCAAAGTCTCCTGCGCCCAGAAAAATTCTGCTCCGATCGATTTCACGTTCTTGTTGTGATCTGGTGCTATATTCTTATTCAGAGACTCCTGAATCCACTGCAGAGTTCGAAATTCTTCCCCCCACGAATTCCGGGGGTGGTTCGACTTCTCATCTTTTCTTTTTACCGCTTTGATCTTAAATTCATAGTATGGCACCTTCAATTTTTGTTGAGAAAGATTTTGGCAGATTTTAAGTAATGCAAATGGTTATGGACAGTGTTTTTTAGAGAGAATTAGGGCTTGGAATTGGTACACATTAGTATATGACAACTCTGAGACTGATGCTTTTTATTGTCCCGACTTGGTGACAATGTTTTACACACACATAGACCAAGCATCAATTGATCCACACATGTACCAGTTCACTGTACACATGCCCACTGGAGACTTGTTTATCACGCTTTCTCTTCTTGAGGAAATCACTTCTGTCCTAACCATCACACAACACACCGAGCCTCTCCCGTTGATTGAGTATATGACTATTATGGGGGCTCGTTGTACTGAGCAGGATCGTGGGCTCAAAGCCAGTACGACCTTTCGAAATATTCACTGCGTTGGACGTTGGATCCAACGAAACATTTTAGGGCTAGACCACACCTCCTCTTTCAACAGACCAGTGTTGCAGATTATACATGATTTAATGACTCGTCAACACTCGGTTTGTTTGAATAAGGTCATCTTCCATGCACTTATAGCCAACTCTTCACGCACACAAGGTGCCAAATACTCCCACCCTATCTTGATTACACGTCTGTGTAGGACTTTCCTACCAGACGATATTTTTGATTCATTCGACAGAGTATTTGTTGCACCAGAGAGACCTACAAGTTCTTATAATTGTTGTTTGCACGCGGTCTGGACTCCTACTGTACAGACCGAGCATGTAGAGTCCTCCTCTGAGGAGAGTCTTGAGATGAAGATGAACCTGAGTTTTGGAGGCAGGATCCCCCAGTAGAGTCACGAGCTTTCATGTCTTTCATCTGGAAGGTCATGAAGAATATTTAGGGGTCAAGTGAGGCTGAGGAAGAAGGTGGAGGAGCAATCTTCCAGGTTATCCTCCAGGTTAGATGATATTGAGGCGACGCTGAGGAGATCACAGTCAGCTGGACCCAGCACCACCGCGGGTCCAAAGCGACGAAGGGAGTGACTTTTTACTGTACCTATTTCATACATCATTACATCTTGCATACATTGAGGACAATGCATGAGATAGGTATGGGGGGGTATGTACTAACATAGGACTTTTTATTTTCTTTATAGGATTTTTATTTTTTTTAGGATTTTTACTTTCTTTTTAGGTCTTTTATTTTTAGATTTTATCTTGTTTTTTCTAGATTTTCCACTTTCTTTTAGATTTTACCTTTTCTTTAAAAAAAAAAAAAAAACTTTTTGAAAAAAGAGACAAAGTTTTGATCTATTTTTAAGAAATTAAGATGTATCTTAGAAATTAAGAAAGCCTTAATAATGAAATCTTAAACCTAGTTGAAATAATAGATCTTGTTTGAAATTATAGGATAAGTAAGTAAAATTGGTGAGATATTTTTCTTGAATTTTTTGCCTTAGATAAATATGCACTTTACACTTACACATTTCTTGGGATGGAGACAAAGACCAAAATGCCATAAAAATAAAAGAAAAAAAAATTATAAATAAAACATCACTTATTAAGCTGGATAACTATGCCTCAAGAAGCATGATTATTCACGCCTAACGGTGGTAAAAACCTATTAAGCTGGATAAATGTGCCTCAAGAAGCATGATTATTCACGCCTAACGGTGATCAAATAAATAATCCCCTTTAGTTTTGTGGCCTTTTTTACTCGAGACCTTAAACCCGAGGGATGTTTTCTCATCTGGTGCCCTAAGACCGTCTGGTTGGGAGTCATCGGTTAAAGGCTCGTTACAAGGGTGAACTAGAAAGCCTAAACTAAGGGAAGAAAAAAAAATAAAATAAAAAAATATATATATATAAATAAATGGCTTGATGGTTGGAGTTGAAATCCCAGAAATCTTCACTGTCACGGTGTGCATATTATCTAGGTTTCATGAAAGATAAAATATTCAATCCAATTTTGAATTCTTACCTTAATTAAAAACAAGATCTTGCATAGATACTAAGTTTAAGAAAGAATGATTATAGGTGGACTTATGACCTTAGATCACTTATATTTTTGCAAAAATAGTTCGTAAACATGTCTCTTGTTCAAAATGCGTTTTCAAAACACTAACATTTGTCTTCTTTCTTTAAGGATTTTGTGGGTGTAATCCGCTGAAAACCCTCAGGAGACAACACTCCTCCTCTAGGGTAACTTAGAGGTTTAACGGCTTATTGCACATGCTCAGTGCAATCGCGTCACCTGCGAAAGTGGTGTAATAAAATTGATAGTTTAGATTTTCTTTTTCTTTGTTTTTGCTCGGGATGAGCAAAAGAATAAGTGTGGGGGTGTGATTGTAACTCAATATTGCATATTTTACCTTATAATTCCCATGCATTTAATAAATAAATATATGATTTTTACTCATCTTCTCTATATATTTGCAGGTACACACTCTAATGGAGAGAAAGCCAATAATCACTTTAATTAGCAATAATTAAAGTGATTAATCCAAGATCAAGATAAAGCTCAAGATTTGAAATCAAGATTCAGAAAGATCCGCGCACCCAATGAAGAATCCAGAAGGCCACGTGGCTAACCACCTAACAACCAGATCCCAACAGAAAATCTGGGCTCAACGGCCCAGATTCTGCCGCCAGATCTGGGATCTGGTCGCGCGCGCGCGGCAGTTACAGGTTGTTAGGATCTCGGATTTTGCGCCAACAAACTAGGTTCTGGATCCTTCACCTGGGGCCTATATATACTTCACTTGGACCTGCGAGAAGAGACTGAATGGAGAAGAGAGGAGAAATTGTTAGTTGTTGTAATTTTCTTAGGTTTTTCTCTAGGTTTAGTTCTTTAGTCCCTCTTCTTCTTCCCTAGATACTTTGTAAAAGAGAGAGATTGTGAGAGAGAGAGCTTGTGTAATCAAGGTGTGACAACTTGAAGCAACAAGGATTCATCCATTCTCCTTCCTCTACTTGAGCTTGGTTCTAATTTAATTGCTTTCTTTACTTGCTTTCTTTAATTCATGCTTTTATTTCCTTGCAATTTTACTTCATGCTTTGCTTTTATTTGTTAATGGCTTGTAGCTAATTTCTCTATCATGTACTAGCTAACCACTAGCCTTGCCATCTTCACTAACTCATGGGTGATTGCTATAGTTCATCTTGCAAGATAGATGGTCTTCTCTTCTCCGATGGGTTAAACCACCCTTCATCTACATGAGAAAGTAATTAGATCAACACGCAAGACGAAACCTACGCCAATGGAGTGACAACATGAGGCACGCCTTCACTATCACGGAGTTTAGTAAGTATTGGTAAGGTAGTAAGGTAAGCTAGTCATGGTTTGATTCTTCAAGTTTTCATTCTTTTTAGTTGTTAGTCCAAATCCCAATCTTCTTTGATTTCTTTTCCACTTTCCATCATGAACATATTCATCCATTCTTTCATTTCTTGTTCAATGATTGTTTTATTCTTATAAGCATAGAAGACACTTCGTTTACTTTCTTCACTACGATTCGTAACGCTTCTATCGCTAGCTCTCCCTGAGAATCGACTCGGTATAGCCTTATGCTATAGCGGAGATAAGAAAGGGATACATCGAACACATTTACATACACCTTTCCCGTCTAATCATGAACATGCTAAAAATCATCAATGTAAAAGTATGTAAATAAATTAGGAGTTTAGAGATAGTTATCAAACCAAAGAACTGTACTTAAGTCTCCAAAACATGGTGGTCTTCCCACCAAACTCCTTGATAGTGATGCATCAATTTGTAGTGTCCATCAAGCCCATGCATCCACCACCAAGGCACCAACCCTCTCACGCCATGTGAGAACCCACACCTACATCAAACACAAGAAGTGGAGACTTTGGTACCCATTTTCTTTTGGGTCCACGGGGGTTAGTCTTATTTGGAATCCAAACATTCTTATTAGTAACATTTAAATAATTTACTTTATCATAATAAAATTTTACTAAATGGCCTTTGCGACCGTAATGTGTACACTTGTACACTCTAGTATGCACGTGCGAATGAGTGTGATCATGATATGCAAAGTGTGCATATGTGTGCCGTGAGTGATGTGCATGTACATGTGGAGCTTGTTTCATTTGAAACAAGGTTTCCAATCTATTGTGGTTAAATACACAATTGCTCAAGTTGAGCTCAAGCAATTTATTCTATTTTTCAAAATTTAATCTCATTTTTGTTAATTGTAGCATGAAAAGCATGCTGAGAATGAGAATCAACACCCTTTTTCTTTTTAGAAATAGTTTCTTTTTCTTTTGAAATAACTTTTCTTTTCAAAGAGTTGTTTTTCATTTAAAGCAATTTCCTTTTCCTTTTCCACCAAAATAATCTTATTTCTTATTTTTCAAAGAAGTATTTCCTTTACAAAGATCATTCAATTTAGAAGTCAAGGATATTGTCCTTTTTCAACAAATCACTTTCTTTTGAAATGCATTCCAATTTTGCTTGAAAAGAATCTTTTTCTTTTAACAAGTAATCAAATTATTTTTCATTTTCTTATTTTCCTTTTAAGCATGTCATACTTTTCAAGAAGTTGTTGACAAAAAGATGCAAGTTCATTATAAGGCATATCAACATCTTCTTCTAACTCGGATTCGGAATTTACCTCAAGGTGGTTATCCCCTTGGACCATGTAGCATACGTTAGAAGCCTCACTTCCAACATCCGAGTCGCTCCCTGCATAGTATTTCTCTTGTTCGCCAAGGGAGACAATAGTTCTCCACACTACAAAGGTCGAATCAAAGTTAGAAACCCTACATAGATAATCATCACTTAGGGTTGACTTCAAACATGGATGACTTTTGAGTTAGCCTCAAGATACTTACTATTATTAAAGTATGAATTCTTAATGGTAGCAAGATAAACATGAATACCTAGACCTTTGAGATACAAAGACATCTTAACTTTCTAAGTTTGGATGTTAAGAATGTCAAAAGTGAGAGGTGATATAAAATCCATGTGTATGTACAAATATTGTGATTAGCTATATATGAGGATCTTTAACTCAAGGTGGTTAGACCCAAATCAAGAGCACGGGGCTCTGATACCAATTTAAAACACCTAGGGGGTGAATAGGTGACTAGCTAATCTAAAGGTGAATTAATGCGAAATTAAAACTATTTATGTAAACTAAAAACTGTTATGCACAACACACTAAGTATAACACAAGAGTGTAGCCGGATTCCCCGTGAAGGGCTCTGAACTATCTCCTCAAGATTCCTCTAGATAAAAGTTGAGGTACCACTTTGACTCTCTTGGTTGAATACAAGTGTGAGCAAACAATCCCCAAGCATATAACAATTAGGCACAAGATATATCAAACATATAAAGATAAAGGCAATATAAGCATGCAAGACATAAGGACAAGTGAGAGATAGAGAGAGTCATCGCAAACACGGGAGATTTGTTTCGAGGTTCGAGCACCCTTGCTCTACGTCACCGCCTTCAACACTATGAAGAATTTCCTCTAGAATCGATCCCACCAGATCACTCGGTACCGCAACGCCTACAAGCAAGTTCACACTAGAACTCCTTTGGACTCTTTAGTCCCTCTCTTGTTCCCGCAGAATGAACACACGTAAGCACGCAAGCTTGCCGAAGCCGTACCTCTAAATCGAGTTCTCACTAGAACCCGAAACAATGCGAACACGCAAGTCCGCCTCCTCAAATACAAAAGTGAACCCTTGGTGATAAACACTTGATCACCTAAAATATCTCACTAATCTCATCATATATCGATTAAGCATATAGATGGATTTAGCATAAAAGCTTAAGGTGTGTGAGAAAAACTAGGATTGAATTTGTGGTGAAAACATAAGAAATCACTTTTAAAAACTCTTGATAAACTCTCCTTTTAATTTGAAAATATTGGCTCTAAAACATGTAGATAAAACCATTGATATAGGTAGAAAAATCTAGCCAAAAAACTCTCTTGAAATCTTATAGAAAACAGCCCAAGGGAGCTCCAATTTATAGGCTCCAAAAATCTGCCCGTTGGAAGCCAACACACCAGTTCTGACTGCTGACGGTTGACCGCCCGGTCGACCGCCAACAGTCAGATTTTCGACCGTTGGGAAGGTCGATCGACCGGCTGGTCGACCGCCAACTGGGAAATGGCCTAGCGGTCGACCGCCCGGTCGACTGGGCCGTTTTTAGAGAGCAGAAGCTCTCTAGCGGTCGATCGACCGAACCTGTGCAAGTTTTGTGCACGTCGGTCGACCACCCGATCGACCGACCTCTACCTCGGTCGACCGTGCGGTCGACCTGCAGAAGGCCAGAAAACAGTTTTGGGGATTTAAAAGCTTGTTATTTTTCCTTCGATAAAATCTCATAAATTCTCTAAAAATCTACAAAAATAAGTTCAGTAATATACTTTGATATACAAACATGTTGAGTAAAAATCAAAACATGTTACAAACATTTTGAACTATTTTTATGACTTAGAAATTTTTGCTTAAAACAAAATCTGTATTTTTCTAAATTGATTTTTTCAAAACTTCTCCAAATGCAAAAACAAGATATATTAAACACTTTTAAAGTATAGTGTGTATGGATATGATCCACTGCACATATATGATGAAATATCTATGTTTTTGACATTAAGCTCTAAAATATTTTTGGTTAAAACATATGTATATATAAAACTCTAAAAGCCAAAACGGTATTTTTTCAAAACGAAAACTCTTTTGTAAAAACACATCTAAATCTTGTGTGTGAGTGTATATGATACTTGAGCAATCCACCAACTAATCTATCCTTTACATTTTATCTAAAAATAAAATCTTACTATAAAAATAAACTTAAACACAAGTCTTCTCTTGAAGGTCTTCTCTTGAAAATCTTCTTCTCCTTCTTGATTTGGTTCAAACCATGATCCAATGAGTTAGACTCCTCTTGAGTACTTGATGTGGTCTTGATGTATAATCTCTTGAATCAACACGTGCTAGCTCCAAAACTTGACTTAAAATCCTTTGTTCAAGCTAAACACCTACTAAGATCTTGATCACATATCTGAGACTAATTAAATATAAGATCATTAGTACTATAACTACATGAGTTAATCATCATCAAAACTAGAGTGATGGGACTTTGGGCCAACATGATCCCCCTACAATGGATCTAAGAGATTACTTGAGAAAGAAGAGTGTTCATCAAATCACTTCACAATGCTGCTATGAATGGCTTATCATAGCGGTGCTCTCTGAATGCCACTGCAGCTCGCATACGACCAAGCAGTTAGCATTTATTAGCTATCGTCGCCCCTGTCTCCAACTCTGCTAAGAGGCGCCGCTCCCACAGGAAAAGAACCTTCTCTGACACTAAAATGAGTATCTTGAAGTTACTTCAAACATGGTGGGACAAAGCACCTTGCCAAGTAAATCCAGAGGGAAGCAACTGATTGTCAGCTCCGTCGAGTCTGACGATGAACCATCTGGTTCAAGAGAATTACTGACCGAGCCAGAAGAAGTATACCAGCAACTCGACTAGTACAATTGCTCTAGTAAACTATAGTGCCCTGGCCTTGGGTATTGAAATAAGGGAGGCACACTCTGCCATCGCGAAATTCACATGCATCGAACTCCATCGTAGAGAAAGAAGCCTTCACGTATATGGCAGGTCCCCTGAAGAAGTGGCCAAGTGTTTGGAGGAGCAGGCCCAAGTTCAGAAGAAGCAGCTTGATATAATCCATGCCCAGTAGGAATCTACTGACGTCCTTAAGTAGATGTTGATCAAGCTGTTTAAGAAGAAGAAGAAGCCGAAGACTAAAAGGTCTTCGAGTCGGGCAAAAGGCATCGAAGTCAATAGCTTCACCTCTGAAAGTGCTGATGGTGAGGATGCTAACTTTGAGAAAACACCAACTCTACCCGAGGAGAAGGAGGGTTCAAACGTTGAAAGTGATCACTCAAAGAGGATGAGTGAGCTGGAGAAGCGTCTTGAAGCCCTCGCCAACCGGAAAGGCCTCCAAGAAGTAGGAGTGGTCCGACTACCTGGCTGAGTGGGATCTTGTCCTATATACTCCTGAGTTCAAAGCTTTGACCCTACAGGCCTTCGACAGCAAGGATCGTCGAACCAATATATATATACTACTTTAAATCCCAAAAAGGGAATGTAGTATCAAACGATGCCATCATGGCTCATTTATTCATCGGCACCCTTTAGGATTTACCTCTGAATGGTTCATGAAGCTTCCTGCCGGCTCTATCAAGACATGGGTCGACCTCGAGAAGCTCTTCCTAGTGTGATTCTTCGAAGATGACACCGAAGTATCCGTGCCAACTCTCCTTGATACAAAATAAAAGAAAGGAGAGTTAATCAAAGCATTTGTCCAAGCAATATGACGCGGTCTACACTGATCGAGACTTGCTGCCACAACCTACAAACCACACTCCTAGTGCAAATAGAAGTATCTCAAAGTCGTACCTGAAAGCAACTAGTTTTTACAAGGCGAACGAATAGAAGATATAGTTGCAAGAGTAAGCCAGGAAGATTACGAGAGCATGTAGCATTGAATCTACTGGGCAATGAGGTGATCCGACTTCTACGACTGTCACGTTCAACAGTTACCTCTGAACAGTCTAAATCATTCCATCGGTGTTTGTCATTCTCACAGAATAAAAACGCAAAAAAAAAAAGTACTATCCCTGATCAAGTTCAACACCACACCTCTAATCAAATAAGTACTCAAAGGGAACGCCGATCTTCCTATAAGTTCCCGGTAGAGTTTATACTTTTTTAATCCCAATAGGATTTTAGAAGTTACCTGTGGAACAACAATCTGACCCCTCCGACGGCTAAGGATAGAGGAAAAAGTTAGCTTTTAAGCCCAACGAAAAATTTTCGACAACTCATCATGCTGGGGGAATAGCATGGCTAGCCCAACGCAAATGATAATTGGTAAAGGCATATCAAATCTGTTGATAGCTGAAGATCTGCTCAAAACCTTGAGGGACCTGATCCTGCCTTCCCCTCTAAAATCTCTTACTAATTCCCATTCACGGAATGGTAGGACCACAAAAAGCCTCTGACTGTTTCTTCAGTGGAATAAATTATAGATCGAACCCGTCATGTTAACATTTACACCTCTGAAGTAAGACTTTGATGTATCCCCAGGGGGTAAAATTTCATCATGTCAATTTTCTTCGATAGAATGACAAGTCCACTCAAAATACTGTTATGTTCAAAACCACACCTCTAACAGTAGACAAATCCTGATCAAGTTAATATCACACCTCTGACCAAATTTTCAACTTGTCAGCCCTCTTCAATAGGATGGCGAGTCCACCAAACTGCTCAAATCACAGAATTCTCGATTAAGTTAATGCTACATTTCTGACCAAAGTTACTCATATCATAATATAAATCATTGTTAAGTTAACACTACACCTATGATAGTGATTCTCTCAATTTTCTCACCGGAAATGAGACATTTAATGTCAAGTTAATATCACACCTCGACATTCTTTTCATTGTTAAGTTAATACTGCATCTATGACAATGATTTTTCCTTCAGCTTTCTGTTCAAAGCTGAGATGTCAAATGCTAAGTTAATATAACATCTCTAGCATTTACCTCACTATTAAGTTAATATTACACCTATGACAATGATTTCCTCAATTTTCTTAGTGAAAACGAGACCTTTTGATGCTCAGTTAAACATCACACCTCTAACATGCATTTCAATGTTAAGTTAACATTACACCTATGATAATGATCTTCTTTCAATTTTCTCAGTAAAAATGAGACTTTCGTGATGTTAAGTTAATATCACACCTTTAGCATATATCTTTGTCAAGTTAATATCACACCTCTGACAATTCAATTTGCTCAAATTACAAATCCATACCCATCACGTTAATATTACATCTTTGATGGTAAAAGTCTCCATTGATCTTCAACAAATCCAATCCCACTTGTCATTATTCCCAATAGAATGACAGGTCCACTTAAGTTGCGTTGATCACAAAATCAATACTGTTATGTTAATATCACACCTCTAACAGTAACTTTACATTTCATTTCATTGATTTCCAACAAATTTTAGTCATGTTAACACTAAATCTCTGACGATAGACTCGGACATAATTCCTGGCAGATCAAACTCCACTTGTTATTCTCATCAATAGAATAGCAAGTCCACAAAACTTGTTCAAAACACAAGTCCAGATCCTACTGTCAAGTTAACATCAAACCTCTGACAATAACCTTCTTAAAATTTTCCAGTATAGTTATTTATTTACTAAGTTAATATCACACCTCTGGCAATTAAAACTCTTTTAAAGAAGCTTTAAGCGTGACCTTCACGTTTCGAGCACAGATCGCGTCTCAACGAACTTAAGAGTCGTATCTCAACAACAAGTAAAGGCTGCGTCTCTACAGTAATTGAGAGCCGCGTCTTTACAACAATTGAGAGTCACGTCTCAACTTTGGTGAAGCTCGCGCTTTCACTTGATCAGTGTGCCAGAACTGCGTCCTCTCTCTTCAAATACAAGGAGTACGTTTCTACTTCTGCAATCAGTTCAATAGTACACTAGTAAGAGCAATCGAAAACTCCACCAGTTTAACAGTACACCAAGCAAACTAGAGCTCATAGCAAGTGTTAGACTGAGCTTTTAAAACGCTTGTGACGATCTTTCCTCGAGCGTTAAGAAGTTCAACTGTATACTCATGAAGACCACCATCCAGACAGGATCGAGCTCAGAGCACCCCAAGAGACTGCCTCTCAGAAGAATGCCAGTCCGATTACAGGAAGCCCAAATTCAACCGAAGTCCAAAGTATTTCGAAATCCGTCTCAGTCAATCGCGGAGTTTTCAAAAACTTTGGAGGGGGTTCTGTAGGCTATCAAAAAATTACTAAGGACAAAGCTGAAAGTACACCTAGAGGGGGTGAATAGGTGTTTGGCTAATCTAATGACAAATGATGCAGAATTAAAAATAAATTGCAACACATTTAGTGTAAATAAGAGTGTAGCCGAATTCTCGGTGAAGGACTCTGGACTATCTGCTCTAAATTCCTCTAAATAAGAGTTGAGGTGCTATGCAAAGCTCTCTTGGTTCAACACAAGTGAGGCACACAAACAATACCACGTATATAAGTATGATATGAATAGTATGAAATAATGCAAGGTACAATATAAGAGAGAGTTAGAGATAGTAGATCAATCGCAAACACTGAGATATGTTTTGAGATTCGAGCCACTGCTCTACGTCCCCGCCTTCACATAGAAGAATTTCTACAATATCGTCCACACAAGACTTCCCACACAGGAAATCTCCACTGAGAATTTGGGTAATAAAAACTTGGAGTACACAACTCCTCTCTCAACCAATAACAACATCTACACAAGGGGCAAGGCACAACAACAATCACCTCCACACTTAGAGGGATGGGCACTTAGCTAAACAATAATCACCTCTCACTAGAGGGATAAGATTCAAAGCCAACACTCCAACCACAATCACCTCTACACTTAGAGGGATACCAACACAACCTCCACACTCACCTCTACACAAGAGGGAACTCAAATAAAAGAAGTTTACAACTCTTGGTCGTCTCACTAAACCACAAACAAATTTTCTCACAAAATAAGATCCTAATAGAGAGGATAGATAGATAGCTCAAGTGTGAGAATAAAATGAGTTTGGAAAATAAATCACAAAGAAAAACTTTTCGGAAAAACTCTAAATTAAAATATAAATGAAGATCAAAACCAATTCCCAAGACTCTCCTTTTCTTTGAATTTTTCAACCCTTTAAAACAAATAAAGATAAAATCTTTAAGCCCCAAAACTCTTTGAAAACATCTTGCTAAAACACTTATAAAGATGGGAAAATTTACTCTTCAAATTCTGATGAAATCAGCTAAGGAGGGGGCTATTTATAACCCTCCAAAAAATTTACCCCGTTGGCAGTCTGGAAAGGGCAGAATTGCCCTTCTGGTCGACCGCCCGGTAGACCGGGCCAAAGCACGCCGGTCGCCGCCGACCGCCGCCTTGACCGGCCACACCGAGAGTGAGGTGCTTTCAGTCGGTCGACCGTGCGTGCGGTCGACCAGCCGAATAGGCTGGTCATATGCACGTCCTCGTGCACATTGGTCGATCGTGCCGGCAACCGATCACTAGTCCGGTCGACCACCAGTCTGTTTGGCTGGGTAAATAGGGATTAAAAACTTGTCTTTTTATCTTCAATTAAATCCCATAAAATCACATAAATTCTACAAAAATAAGTTCTTATAAGATCTTTGAAATACAAATATGTGTGACTAAAATTCAACACATATTATAAACAATTTGAATTATTTTTGTGATATGAAAATTAGGCTAATACAAAAATCGGTATTTCTAAAACTTAGATTTTGAAATGGAAAACCGTTTTCTTCAAAACTCATGTAAATACAAAAATATGATATTGAAACAACTTTGAAGCATATTGTATATTGATAGAATCTAATATACATATAGATATATATATATATATCTATGTTTTTGACATGAAATTCAAAAACCGGTTAAACTGAAAACCAAAACCAACAAACTTTAAACTTGTGTGTGTATGTGAACTTGAGCATATCAATACTATCTAATCTTTACACAAGATCTAAATATAAACTAAACACAAATCGAGGTCTTCTTGTAGAACTCCTTCTCTAGTAGACTCGATTCAGAACGCGATCCAATGAGCTTGACTCTAACCGAGTACTAGATGTGATCTTGACGCTCGAGCTCTTGAATCAACATGTGATCTACATGTAGTAAACTACAACTACAGCAATCCAATGAGTTTGACTTCAACCGAGTACTAGATGCGATCTTGACGCTCGAGCTATTGAATCAACATGTGAAAACTCCAAAGTCCTTTGTTGAAGCTAATCACTTATTAATATCTTGGTCAATCACTGAAACTATTTAAATATAAGATTATTAGTAAACTATAACTACATGAGTTAATCATCATTAAAACTAGAGTGAAGGGCCTCTAGGCCAACAATCTCCCCCTTTTTGATGGTGATAAAACTCATGGAGTTATATATACATGGATTAAAATTATCTTTATAGAAGCTCCCCTATAACTCATGCATAGAATAAACAATAAAGATATTCAATGTATGCATAAAATAAATAACACATATTAACATATATGCTCTGATACTAATATAAAACAAAACATATATGCTCTGATACCAATTGAAAAAATAAACATACATATAAATAACATAAACATGCATATATAAAACTCTCAAAATTCTTCTTCCTCCTTTTGTATAAAACAAGAAATTAAATGATCATGCATATATAAAACTCCAAAATTTCTCTCCCCCTTTTGTCAAATCATCAACAAAGGGGCATAAATAAACTAAAATTTTTTCTCCCTTTTAGTCAAATCAAACAAGAAGGATATATATGAGATATACATTCATGAAGAGGAGAGACGTAAAGTTAACTCCCCCTGCATACATGCATTACAGAAAAAAGAGATGACTAAACCCTAATCACATAACGCATAATATATAATGTATAAAATGAGATGTGAGGCTCCGTCTACACACGTGTAAGACATAGAGAAGAGAGGTCAATCATTTCAATATGAAATATACTCAACATGAATCTATATAAAGAGAAGATGTTAAGCTTCCCTTGCATATAAGCAATACGTATCAAAATATTAAGATACCAATTGAAAAATATATCAATTTATGATGAAGGTATACATCGAAACAATATGATACTAATTTATGATACCAATTGAAAATAAACAAAACATTTTTAAGATACCAATTGAAAGTAAACAAAAATTTTAAGATACTAAAAGATACCCATTGAAAATATCTTGATCCCAATTTAAAATGTCTTGTAAATCTTTAATACCAATAAAAAATGAAACATTGTATGTTCTGATACCAATTAAAATATATATTGGAAATCTTGTTACTAATTGAAAGTAAAAAACCAAACTATTTTAGGTAAACATAACTCTTATAAATATAGATATCAATTTAAAATGAAATATGATAAATATTGAAAATGTTAGAATATTTCAAAACAAAGTCTTTTTCATCATAAAGAATGAGAGTAATATACCAATTGAAAATAAACTCGATTGAAAGATACCAATTGAAAAAATAATTGACATTAAGGAGTAAATTAAGTTTAGCATAAACATAATTTGTGCTTTAAAATGTAAAGATATAGCAAGCACAATCAAATCACATATATATGTATGATAATGCAAATACTAATCGAAATTGATACTATTTGAAGTTTTGAAACATACATATATAGAAAAATACAAATGAGTATACAAATATGAAAATATCAATTGAGATACCAATTGAAAATACAATAAGTATCAAATATATAATGTATGCTATCTTCCTTTTCAGTACATGTTTAAATAGATTATTCAATAGAGCATAAAAGGCATGGTCGCCTATCCAACCACCATTAGGAAGGAAGGGGTTTTTAAAAGTATAAATTTGAAAATAATCTTAGTATAATTGAAAACTCTTCCAAAATTAAGAAACACGCAACTAGTTTTATGATTATCTTAAAAACTAGTACGAAATCCTTCAAGTAAGGAATAAAATAAGACTATATCCATGAAGTATGAAAATCACACAATCATCAACACTCAAATAGCAATAAAACTCATAAAATCTTATGAAAAATAAATCATGAGTAAACATCAAACGTAGAGTATAAATGTCATGTAATCAATAAAATCATGAAAATGGGGCATTTAAGCTCAAATGAAATTCCTTCTAAAAAAAATGAAAATCATCAAAGCTAAATAGGCTTCAAGGTATATGTATGTTTTATCTAAATTAGAAGTATACATACATATTCTAAATACAAATGAGTCCATAATAGATTTTGCATAAAAAGCAAGTGACTTAAGGGTATACATGTATATCCAATAGTTTTAACAAAATTACCATATACATGAAGCTAAATATTATTTTATTTAAAATAATTGCAAAAATAGGGAATACAAGTTTAAATGCAGGAATCATTAAAACTAGGCAATACTAATACATTTAATGGGTACAAATGAGCAATTAAGTACAAACATACAATAATCAGATGTGGCTCATTAGTTGTACAATTATATACACAAGTTTTAATGAAAACTACATCTAAACATGTAATCAAAACCATGAAGTGCAAATTTATAAACAAAAATCAATATGATCATTATGTAAATGCACATGTTTTATAATTATGATGTACACAATAGTTAAACTATAGTGAGAACACAAAATATGGATCCATATGAACATGGATGTATCTCAATTACTATACATGTATGTCATAAGTCTAAATAAAATTGCATTTAATAACAATCATGAAAAACTAAAATATGCTAAAAATCAACAATATGAAAGCATGTACACTAAATGGGAGTTAGAGATAGTTACCAAAACCATTCGGTTAATCTCTATACCTCCAAACTATGATGGTCCTCCTACCAAACTTCCTTGAAGGTGATGCATCTAAAGTAGTGTCTATTAAGCACAAGAGCATCCATCATCAACGTACCAATGCCCTCACGTTAAGGAGAGCCCACACCTACATCAAATAAAATAGGAGTGAATTTTGGTACCCATACTCTATTGAGTCCATGAGAGTTAGCACCTTTCGTAACCCAAATAAATTAATTTGCAAAATTTGAGTCATTTAGTCTATCATAACAAAATTTTGTAAGGTGACCCTTACGTTCACAATGTGTACAAGTGTACACATGAGCATACATAGTGTTATGTGTATGAACGTGAGAAGCATGTGTATGCCGTGTATGGTGTGCATGAACATGTGGTGCATGTTTCTTGCGAAACATGGATTCCAATTTCTTGTGATCCATAGTACATTGGCTCAAAGTGGAGCCCAAACAATCAACACTCTTCTTTAATATAATTATATAATTTTTAATAATAGAAGAAGAGATGGAGCATGCAATAGGTATGCTAGATGATGGAGCATGGCAAACATGTGAATTAACATCATTTTTCAAAGAAACATTCTCCTTTGAAACCAAATTCAATTTTTTTGAAATTAAAATAATTTTATTTTTCAAAAATTCATTTTCTTTTAAAACAAACTCAAGTTTTGAAGACAAGGCCTCATTTTTCTTAAAAATGTCACAATCATTTTTATTTTTCAAAATTTTATTTCATTTAGGGTAAGTTCAAGTTGGGATTTCAATGAGTCCCTTTCATTAGAAATCTCATCCCTCTCTTGCAAAGTCATATTAAGTTTTGAAAATAAATTCTTATTTTCTTTATTTAATTTAATGCTTTTTTTTTTCAAAACTTGCTATTTTTTCTAGTAAGTTTTCACACACAAGAGATAGTTCTTCATTTAAAGCATCATCATCAACATAATCATCACTACAAGAAGAACTAGCACTATCATCTAGTTGAGTATCTGAGTTTACCTCAAGGTAGTCATTCCCTTGAACCATGTAGCAATGTTGGTCGGACTCATCTCTACTAGATTTTTCCTCCACATATTTCGTCGTTTGTAGCGAGGGAGACGTCAAAGTGTTCCACACTGCAAAAGCGGAATCACAATGAGAAACTATAGACAAATATTCTTTACTTAGAGTGCATCTAAGTGCCTCTAGGGCTTGTACATTGCCTCTATATGCTTGTTATTACCAAGAAAGGATTTCTTGGTAGCAGTAAGGAAAACATGCATTCCTAAGGTCTTAAGGTACATACTCATCTTAAGCTTCCACATTGATGTTAGAAACATCAAGCATAGGAGGGGTCATGAAATCCATGAGTGTAAACTATATATGTGCAAATGCAAATGCAGATTAGCTAACCAAGATCTCACTCTTACGTGGTTAAACCTAATATCAGAAGCGTAGGCTGATACCAATTGAAAGTACACCTAGAGGGGGGTGAATAGGTGTATGGCTAATCTAATGACAAATGATGCGGAATTAAAAATAAATTGCAACACACTTAGTGTAACCAAAGAGTGTAACCGAATTCCCGGTGAAGGGCTCTGAACTATCTCCTCTAAAATCCTCTAAATAAGAGTTGACGTGCTATGCAAAGCTCTCTTGGTTCAACACAAGTGAGGCACACAAATAATACTAAGCATATAAGTATGATATGAACAGTATGAAATAATGCAAGGCACAATATAAGAGAGAGTTAGAGATAGTGGATCAATCCCAAACACCAAGATATGTTTCGAGATTCGAGCCACTGCTCTACGTCTCTGCCTTCACATAGAAATATTTTCACTATATCGTCCACACAGGACTTCCCACACAGGGAACCTCCACTAAGAATTTGGGTAATATAAACTTGGAGTACACAACTCCTCTCTTAATCAACAACAACCTCTACACAAGAGGTAAGGTACAACAACAATCACCTCCACACTTAGAGGGATGGGCACTTAGCCAAACAACAATCATCTCTCACTAGAGGGATAAGACTCAAAGCCAACACTCCAACCACAATCACCTCTACACTTAGAGGGATACCAACACAACCTCCACACTCACCTCTATACAAGAGGGAACTCAAATAAAAGAAGGTTTACAACTCTTGGTCGTCTCACTAAACCACAAACAAATTTTCTCACCAAATAAGATCCTAATAGATAGGATAGATAGATAACTCAAGTATGAGAAAATAAAGAGTTTGGAAAATAAATCACAAAGAAAAACTCTTAGAAAAAACTCTAGATTGAAATATAAATGAAGATCAAAACCAATTTCCAAAGACTCTCCTTTTCTTTGAATTTTCCAACCCTTTAAAACAAATAAAGATAAAATCTTTAAGCCTAAAAACTCTTTGAAAACTTCTTACTAAAACACTTATAAAGATGAAAAAATTTACTCTTCAAATTCTTGGTGAAATCAGCTAAGGAGGGGGCTATTTATAACCCTCTAAAAAATTTGCCCGTTGGCAGTCTGGAAAGGGCAGATTGCCCTTCCGGTCTACTGCCCGGTCGATCGGCTAATGGTCATTTTTATGACCGTTATGCCTCTAGTCAACTGCCTGGTCAACCGGGCTAAAGCCAACGGTCGACCGCCCGGTCGACCGGCCCCCACCGAGAGTGGTGTGCTTTCAGTCGGTCGGCCGTGCGGTCGACCGGCCGAATAGGCTGGCCATGTGCATGTCCTCTTGCACATTAGTCGACCGTGCCGGTCGACCAACCACTGGTCCGGTCGACCAGTCCGGTTGACCGCCAGTCTTTTTGGCGGGGTTTTTATAGGGATTAAAAACTTGTCTTTTTATCTTCAATTAAATCCCATAAAATCACATAAATTCTACAAAAATAAGTTCTTATAAGATCTTTGAAATACAAAATGTGTGACTAAAATTCAACACATATTATAAACAATTTGAACTATTTTTGTGATATGAAAATTAGGCTTAATACAAAAATCGGTATTTTCCAAAACTTAAATTTTGAAATGAAAACCGTTTTCTCCAAAACTCATATAAATACAAAAATATGATATTGAAACAACTTTGAAGCAAAATGTAAATGGATAGAATCTAATATTCATATAAAGATATATATATATCTCTATGTTTTTGATATAAAATCTAAAACCGGTTAAATCGAAAACCAAAACCAACAAACTTTAAACTTGTGTGTGTATGTGAACTTGAGCATATCAATACTATCTAATCTTTACGCAAGATCTAAACATAAACTAAACACAAACTGAGGTCTTCTTGTAGAACTCCTTCGCCAAGTAGACTCGATCCAAAACGCGATCCAACGAGCTTGATTCCAACCGAGTACTAGATACGATCTTGACGCTCGAGCTCTTGAATCAACATGTGAAAACTCCAAAACTCCTTTGTTAAAGCTACTCACCTACTAATATCTTGATCAATCACTGAAACTATTCAAACACAAGATTATCAGTAAACTATAACTACATGAGTTAATCATCATCAAAACTAGAGTGAAGGGCCTCTGGGCTAACAAAAGTCTCAGACACGAACCTCCCAAATGCGGAGGTCGCTTTCCTACCTCAAACGCGGACCTCGCGTCTTTTGTCAGACGCGGAGGTCACCAGATGCAGATCCCGCGTCCTTTGTCGAACGCGAAGGTCGTCAGACGCGCACCTCATATTTCAACTCAAAGGCGAGCCTGAGCAGCTTCGTGTTCCAACACAGACACGAGCCTGTGAGCTCCGCGTCTCAATATCAGAGTGAGGTCCGCGTTCAACACGAAACCCGCGTTTCTGCTGTAACTATCAGCCATGACTAGTTCAATCATTCCCACGTTCTTCCCACTTAATGAGTGATTAATCCCGATTAATAGAGAGTTTTAAGGGGGCAGTTACACCCTAATTCCTCTATAAATAGTTATGAATAGCTAGAGGAGGGAGACTTCTCTGGAAAGGGGCTGGAGAGGAGAGTCCTAGTGGAGGAATTTAAGAAGTCATAGGCAAAGGGGGAGAGCCTACCTCGCCAGAGTTCGACCTTGAAATCTTGTAGCCTGGGAAGAGTTCAACTCTTTTTATTAACTTGCTGAGTTCAAGTTCTTTAAATCTCTTTGAGATTCCATTACTGATAGGAGCTGTGCCACTCCACCCGTAGATCCAAAAAGAGGATCCATAAGAGGAACTTTACGTTCAGCCAGTTAACAGGGAACAAGACTCACTCTCCACCGCCATGTGAAGAACCCAACTTTAAATAAAGAGGAAAATTAATTAAAAGATTTTCTCTCTTTTGTAATTAGATTGTATCCGTTGTAATCTTCTATTGAATTAAAAAATTTACAATTGTGATTTTTTGACGCGTACATGTGCGTCAAGCAATGTCCACGTATCAAGAAAACAAAATAGTGTTAAGCTTTTATTTCTATTGGTAAACACTATGAAGATTCCATTACTTGTAATGTCATCGATGTGGTCAAGTGCCATATTCTTTTGGAAGACTATGGTAACATGATGTCGATGCTACTCATCATGGAAGGGAGAACATATATCTGTTTATTTGGAAGGGTAAGAGAGTTGCCATGAGACCAATTACATCGACTATAAGATCTACAAAGAAAAGTGTGCCCTCACCTGTGTCCCAGTGCAATCAAAGTGATAGGAACTGAAGGATGAGTTCTTTTGAAGAGGGAGAGACTGATGTAGGAGACCAATAAGTAAGGCAAGACAAATAACAAGCTAAAATAAGTTACATGTCGACAGCCCTTTGTTTGGACTGTCGACAGGTTTTTTTTTTTTCGAGTGACAGGAGTTTTAGACCTGTCAACATCACCCTCTTCTAACTTATCGACAGGCTTTTATCAAAAGTTGAGATTTTACAGTTTCATCATGACTGTCGACAGCCCCTTCAGCTATCGACAGTCCTATTACGCATCTGAGTATTTGACTTTATTTAAGATTATGTTTTGAGTCCAAATTTGAAATCCAATAGATTTTTCAGTTGCTTTATTTTGAACGTTTTTTTTCTTTATTTTGAATTTAACTTTCATAGATAGAATATGACTTTTGTAAGTTTATATAAAGGCCCTTGTATTCTTAATTTTGTAATGAACTTTTTATGCATTAAAATTGAGATTTCTCTCTTCAATTACTCGTGGATTCGTGTTTTTATCTTTGGCTCATAGATTCGGATCGTGCTGCTCATGAATTCGAGTACTGTGTTCATGAATTCGAGCATGATTTTCCTATTTGTAGAGTTCATCAGGGCTCATTAGCGCTAGAACGAGATCTAACCGGCGTCGTTTATCTTTTTCGCTTCCCCGTCTACGTCACACGTACACACAAGCACACATTTATAATTTAAAACAGTTATAATGTCCTAGTTGTTATCTATAAAAATATCATAAAATTCACGCAAATGCATTAAAGAAGTTGTATGTTCACCCATTGCAACGAGAGAATCATAAAATTGAATAAAGTATTCAAGTAAAATTTGAATTTACTCATATACATGATAAGTTATATTTATTACTTGGAATTAAATGGATGAAGTATAACATAGAATGCCTGATATGAAAGCAGATATTGATCTCATGATATATCATCTGATATCCAGTATCCTACATGAAAAAAAAACCCCTTTCAGTAGTACAAGCCTGGTATTCTGGTATTTAAAACCTTGATACTTGATTCAAGGATTAGACGAAATTATATGTGATGTCTCTTAGATAAATCACAAGGAATGGTTGCAACTTTCTTATATAGGATGACCTTCCATGTCATTTTCAGGCTAACTACTTTATTATCAACAATCACCTAAGAAACACTTCACTGTTGATATGTCTACATGAATGTAGCATGCGGTGAGTGTGAGTGACATGGTCAGAGGATGCATCAGATCCTTCCTATCCTGAACTTGTGCCTCTACCCGTATCCCTGAGCCTCGCCTCTACTTTGTCCGAGTCATCCCACCTTTAATTCCAGCGGGGATGAGCAGACCCGTAACCCATTAGATACAGGTTGACGGTGAACCCCTGAAGCTAGTATGGGGTTTTGATTAGAGCTAGAAGCAGATTGAGCGAGATGGGCCATGCACGATGCCGACCTGCAGGTAGATCAGAAGGTCGGCCGCTCTGATTCTGATGACATGTCTGTTTGTGAGCTTTCCTCAAGCTCTGAGATCACGTGAATTATGATACAAGGATGGTCAAATTATTGGGTTTGAGTCCTCAAGAATCCATATCTTGCTTTGATAAAGGAACGGGTCTATTTCAGGGTTCTATGCTCTATCCAATTATCAGTTGTATCTGATATTAGGGACCATTATCATCATCCTTCAAGTCTTTCCCGTGAAAAGTGGTTCATCTTTGTTGCAAGACTGGCAGTTGTGAAAAACTACACAACAATATAATTGACTGAATTCCACAGTCGGCCTCAGCAATAATGTCAAATAATGTAACTGCTTCAGTGTATTGAATTCCTAGCTTAAGGCTACTATGAGCAAGAGGATCCTATCACAAAACCTTGATAGTTGGTGGTGGTTCCCCTACATTTTTTCATCACGCACTGGGGCTCATGCAATCACAGACCAATTGGTTTTCTCATCATACATTTTGACATCGTTTTTTTTTTTCCTGTTTTTTTCTTTCTTTTTTCTTTTGAGAATAGACCGTTCAAAATTTTATACTCCTGCTTAACCTAGTGTTTCATCATATGGCTACTGCATCTATGTTCACAATTCACTCCAAACACCAAATTCCTTCAGCTGATGCCCTTTTTTTTCTTTTGGCAATCTGCTTCAGGTTTTTGTTTATCACAAAGCTTTTCCCATGCCAGTTCTTTCATACAAATTTTACATCGTGGACCCTATTTCTGGGATGGAAGTTGATGATTCTGCACAGTTCATCTCAACCGTTTGCTGGCGTGGCCAGTCTACCACCTTGCTTGCTGCAAATTCCTCAGGACTAATACTGAGCAAACTGTGAACTCAGTAGCTGAGAAGGGAACGCTAGCAAAAATTTTATGAGATTTCAAGTTGTAGGCTGTAGGGGTAGAAAATTTTAGGAATTGTACCATACATAGGAGAGAGGAGAAAACGATGTGTGTAATTTCTGATACAGTAGTTACTGAAATGAGTTTCATTTTTCTCTCTTTGGAATTCATACGCCGTATGAGGTTTGTAATTAGCGGGTTACCCCCATAATTGGATTGTTATGGATTTTTCTATCTAGTTAATAACTGAAATATAATGCCTTTGTTTCTTTTGTTTTGTGCTGCAGGTTCTCATGTTTGCATTTCAAAAATTCAAAATCTCGGGTTCATAGTTTACTATCACAGTAAAGAAAAGTATCTATTATGCTTGCAATCTGACACAGATAATACTGTGTTACTTTGTTACTTCATTTGGGGTCAGGTTAAATAGAATCTTAGAAACTGTAGTAGAGATAACAAGCAACATCCAGAACATAAGGCTATATCCCAATGAATTTTTACTAGTGGCTTGCACTTGAAGTTTTGCCAGGCCCTGGCTCTGTTTGATCAGACGGCTGAATTTCATTGGGCAACAGCTCTGCTTTCTTAAAGGTCGCAGTTGTCTCTGTTCAATACTGGATCTCTCTTTCCCTTTGTGGCAAATAAATACTAAGCCCACGAACAAGTATTCTAAAATTAGGCTATATTATCCAACTAGTTTTGTTCCATAAAACTATTTTAAAATTTTCCCCCTTTTTAAATGACATCATAAACTTTTAAAATTACAAATAAACTATAATGAACTGTGCCTTTTTGTTATGTAGTAGCTTTTTGAACATTTCAGAGGTTTTTGCAATGGTAATTTTTTTTTTGAATAAATCTATTTTTAAAATTTAATTCTAAAAACCATTCTCCCCCAAATTTATTTCCAAAAATCAACCTCGACAGGCCGTGTAGGTGTCATGTCAGCGCTTGACCGTTTCGCCTCATCAGCATGTGGCTCCGGTGGCGAGTGTTTGTTAGTTTTTGTCTGAGGTTGACAACTCTGAATCAAGAAATTAAGCTCACATTTTTTTTTTTTTTTTTTTTTTGGATTTCAAAGCTTGTTGTGGGGCTGCCAACCCCAGACAAAAAATGAGTCAATTTTTATTTTTTTGAATTTTTAAAGCTTGTTCTGGGATTGCCAACCCCGAATCAAGAATGAAGCTTATTTTCTTTTTTGAGCTTTTAGTGATTAGTCCGGGATTGCCAACCCGAGTAATGCTATTTGTATTATTTTATTATACTATATTATAATATTACTTATGAATTGTGTGTAACACCTTCATGAATTGTGGCTCTCATTCTCTTTAATTACTAGTGTGAGTTATAATTCATAAAATAGTAGTATAATGTAGTATAAAAAATAGTACAAATAATATTACTCTGCCAACCAAAGACAAAGTCTCTCAAATTAATTTTCTTCTTTAATACTTCCGCCACAGGAAGTTAGTGTTGGAATTGAAGAATATGAAAGCGAATCTTTGAGTTGAATTATGGCGAGATCCGTTGATCGAATCAACTGGATGATGGTTGGAGTGTGTTCTCCTTCCATTGAGGATGAACGTGGTATATTCACATGTTCAATTCCGACTTCGAATGAATGAGATATTCAAGTCTAAAGATTGCCTAATTCAAAGCCAAAACGGGACTAAAGGTAGCTAAAAGCATTTAGTCCCACATTGGCCATGGGATGGAAGTTTGTGGTGTATAAATAGAGAAAATTGAGAACAAAGGGCGAGCCCTTTGGGTACTTGGAGTTTTCGCGCGCGATTGGGAGGGAACCATGCCCTATCATGCGTGCGCGCGCCGCGCTGGCGGCGGCGGCGGCGGCGGCGGCGGCCGGCACTGGGTCCGGGTCCGGGTCCGGGTTTGGGTTTGGGTTTGGGTTCCCTACCTGGGCAGTTGGACGACCAATGGTTGCGAACCTGTTGGACTGCCAACAGTTGCGCCAAAGGTTGCGAACCAATTGGACAGCCAACAGTCATGACTGTTGGGTCGATAGGTTGCAACCTTTCGTTTGGGTTCGAACCTGTTGGCCCCTCCTGGAAGGCTATATAAAGGACTCCATATTCTCAATAGAAACACAAACAACACACAAAAAACAAACAAGCAACTTCTCTGCTCTCTCTCTGAGTTCTGAACACTTCAAGTTTCTGCGTTCTGAACTAGGAAGTAGAGTTCTGAAGTGAAGTGACTTCCAAAAGGGAAGTGGGAAATCTGTAACTCGGTTTCCGAAGCAACTTCCAAAGAAGATTCTGAAAAAATTCATTCTGAAAGAGGAATCAGAAAATTCAACATATTCTTTTATAGAATTGTTGTCTGAATCTGGTACTTCTGAAGAAGAATATTCTTCAACCTTCCATCGTCCTCAACAGTGGGTGCTCTTCCAAAGTAAAGGCAAATATTCATCCGAAATTTGTCCTTGTACCGCTGCTTCAACGATCCTGTGGAAGGTACTGGTTGACTACGGTTCGACCGTACAGTGATTTGGTAGTGCTATCCAAATACCATGAAGGAGTGTTGTATCTTGGGAGACCAGCGTCCATTATCCCGTTAGTACCGGTGCGGGGGACGTAATTGTCTTAAGGAGATTCGCTCTAAGCGTACCTCACTCCAAAATACTGTATAAGTGGACTAAGTCCTTTATACAGGGGATATACTTTACAGTATATCGAGACTGATTTAGATTCAGTCTAATTGGTGTCGTCCTCAACAGTGGGTGCTCCTCCAAAGTTAAGGCAAATATTCATCCGAAATTTGTCCTTGTACCGCTGCTTCAACGATCCTGTGGAAGGTACTGGTTGACTACGGTTCGACCGTACGGTGATTTGGTAGTGCTATCCAAATACCGTGAAAGAGTGTTGTATCTTGGGAGACCAGCGTCCATTATCCCGTTAGCACCGGTGCGGGGGACGTAATTGTCTTAAGGAGATTCGCTCTAAGCGTACCTCACTCCAAAATACTGTATAAGTGGACTAAGTCCTTTATACAGGGGATATACTTTACAATATATCGAGACTGATTTAGATTTAGTCTAATTGGTGTTTAACCAAGGAAGGAAATTGAAAGGTGGTTCTTAAATTAAGGAACGTTCTATTGAACGGAAAACCTCCCACCTGATATTTGCCAACCTGGTCAATTAGATTGTTGATATCTCAGTGATCTTGATTAGTTGTCAGATTGATTCCTGTTAAGCAGAATATCCAACAATCTTAAGACAATTATCGTTTCTTACTTCTGTTCTGCTTGAACTTGCAGAAAATGTCTGAGACAAATCAAGATAGCACTAGCAAGGCAACAAACATGCAGCTCCAAAGTTTGATGCCTACTCCACTTCCTAACCCGAAGCCGGAGAAGCCAGGAAAGTTTAACGGCACAGAATTCAAGAGGTGGCAACAGAAGATGCTCTTCTACTTGACCACTCTTCATCTGGCCAAATTCCTGCAGGAGGATCCACCAGAACCCGGAACTGATCGGGACTCAGTCCTTGCAGTCGATGCTTGGACACAAGGTGACTTCCTTTGCCGAAATTATGTTTTAAATGGACTGGATGACTCTCTTTATAATGTCTACAGTCCTATCACTACGACAAAGAAGTAATGGGCCAGTCTTGACAAGAAGTACAAGACTGAGGATGCTGGTACCAAGAAGTTCGTCGTAGGACGATTTCTGGAGTACAAAATGGTAGATACCAAGACTGTAATCAGTTAGGTGCAAGAGTTCCAACTTATCTTGCACGAGATAGAAGCCGAAGGTATGATTCTTCCTGAAACTTTTCAGGTTGCAACTATCGTGGAGAAACTCCCACCTGCGTGGAGAGACTTCAAGAATTACCTGAAGCACAAGAGAAAGGAGCTAAAGTTGGAAGATCTCATTGTGAGGCTTCGTATCGAGGAGGACAACCGCAAGTCCGAGAAAAGGAGCAGCAAGAACTCCTACGAAGTAAAAGCAAATGTGATCGAGGACTCAAAGGGGAAAGCGTCTACTTCCAAAGGCTTAAAGCGGAAGAAGACTTCCGTGGGGTACAAAGGCAAGGCCCAAGACGGAAAAAGCATGCGATTCAAAGGAACCTGCTACATCTGCAATAAAGAAGGGCACAAAGCAAATGAATGTCACAGCCGTCTCAAAAAGAGCAAGAAGAGCCATCCACAGGTGAACTTGACCAACCATGAATCACCAAGCCTTTCTGCTGTGGTGTCAGAAGTAAATCTGATAACCAATAACAAGGATTGGTGGGTAGACACTGGGGCTACCCGGCACATCTGCTCAGAGAAATTGTTATTCTCAGAATATCAAAGACTAGAGCAAGATGAGCAACTATTCATGGGCAATGCAGCTTCCTCAAAGGTTGAAGGAAAGGGTAAGGTCATCCTGAAGTGGACATCGGGGAAAGAGCTTACTCTTAACGATGTGCTTCATGTTCCAGACATCCGCAAGAATTTGATCTCCAGATCAATACTTAGTAAGAAAGGGTTTAGAATGATTTTGAATCCGATAAATTTGTACTTACTAAGGGAGGGATGTATGTGGGAAAGGGTTATCTTGTTGATGGACTTTTTAAAGCCAATGTTGCAGTGGTAGATAAAAAGTCCGTGTATTTGTACCCGAAGCTTATAAATAAAGGAAAATCTTCTGTTTATTTTCTTGAGTCTCCTAATTTGTGGCATGCTAGATTAGGGCATGTAAATTACAAGTCATTAAAGAACTTGTCTAATCTGGGATATATTCCTAAACTCAACTTGGAAGAAATTCGCAAGTGTGAGATTTATGTTGAGGCCAAGTTGGCGAAAAATTCATTTCACTCAATTGATTGAAATACAGAACCTTTAGGGTTAATTCATAGCGATCTGTGTGATTTGAAGTTTATGCCAACTAGAGGCGGTAAAAAGTATTTCATTACTTTTATTGATGACTGTACAAGATACTGTTATGTGTATCTTTTAAACAGTAAGGATGAGGCAATAAATATGTTTATAACATATAAAGCCGAAGTTGAGAATCAACTCAACAAGAAAATCAAGATTCTAAAATCCGATAGAGGCGGAGAATATGAATCAAATGATTTTAGTGAGTTATGTGCTAGTTTTGGTATAATACATCAAACAACAACACCATACACTCCTCAGCAGAATGGAATTGCTGAACGGAAGAACAGAACTTTGAAGGAGATGGTTATTCCATGCTCGTAAGTTCTAGAGCTCCGCAGAACTTGTGGGGGGAAGCTCTATTAACTGCAAATTATATTATAAATAGAGTACCCCACAAGAAATTTGGTCTTATACCATTCGAGTTATGGCATGGAAGGACACCTTCCTACCATTTCCTCAAAATGTGGGGGTGCCTAGCAAAGGTACTAGCACCATTACCTAAAAAGACTAAGTTGGGAGCAAAAACTATGGACTGCGTATTCATAGGCTATACCTTGAATAGTAGTGCCTACAGATTTCTGGTTCATAAATCAGAAATACCAGATATTCATGTAAACAAGATTATCGAATCGAGAGATGCTGTGTTCTTTGAAGATATCTTTCCATACAAACGGGAAGCAGATAAGACTTCTGGGAAAAGAACACACGAGATGGCGTTCAGGGACGAAAGTTCCGAGGAACCGACTGTTAATGCGGAAACTGAACCAAGAAGAAGTCAGAGATCTAGAATCTCAAAATCTTTTGGTCCAGATTTCATAGCATATGCTATTGAGAGCGAGCCTCAAACATTTAAAGAGGCTATGTCAACCCCAGAAGTACAAATGTGGAAAGAAGGTATAAATAGCGAAATAGAATCCATCTAAGTAATCATACTTGGGAATTGGTAAACTTGCCTCCTGGCAGTAAACCAATTGGGTG
Source organism: Agave tequilana (assembly GCA_038442645.1). Lineage (NCBI taxonomy): Eukaryota > Viridiplantae > Streptophyta > Magnoliopsida > Asparagales > Asparagaceae > Agave > Agave tequilana. Next base: position 167,511 of record JAVJIF010002726.1, on the reverse strand, counting down.
TAAGTGGATTTTTAAACGAAAATTAAAACCCGATGGATCTATCGATAAGTACAAGGCTAGATTAGTAGCCAAGGGTTATCGGCAAAAAGAAGGACTTGACTACTTCGATACTTATTCACCAGTAACAAGAATAACGTCCATACGGATGTTAATTGCAATTGCAGTATTGCACAACTTAGATATCCATCAAATGGATGTCAAGACTGCATTCTTAAATGGTGAATTAAATGAAGAGATATATATGGAGCAACCAGAAGGATTTAAAGTCAAGGGCCAAGAACACAAGGTGTGTAAATTGGTAAAATCCTTATACGGTTTAAAGCAGGCTCCAAAATAATGGTATGAGAAATTTGATAGTGTCATTGTCAAAGATGGATTCACTATCAATGAATGCGATAAGTGTGTTTACACGAAAACAGTTGGAAACGCATGTATCATTGTTTGTCTTTATGTAGACGACATGTTGATACTTGGGACTAATATTGAAATTATTAAGTCCACTAAAAGAATGTTATCCAACAGTTTTGACATGAAGGATCTGGGGGTTGCTGATGTAATTTTAGGAATTAAAATTACTAGAACACCAGATGGAATCAGTCTATCTCAATCTCACTATGTGGATAAGATGATAGAAAGATTCAAGGATCATGGGATAAAGAGAATACAAATCCTTTTCTCCCACATGTCCATCTTCATAAGAATACAGGAACTGAAATACGCCAGTTGGAGTATTCTCAGATTATCGGGAGTCTAATGTATTTGATGAATTGCACTAGACCCGATATTGCTTACGCTGTAAGCAAGTTAAGTAGATACACTAGTAATCCTAGTGATCTATACTGGACCGCTCTACTACGAGTATTGGGTTACGTATCACATACTAAGGAATATGCCTTGAGATATGGACAGTATCCACCTGTACTGGAAGGATACAGTGATGCTAATTGGATTGCAGATTCTGAGGAATCAAAATCAACTAGCGGATACGTATTTACTCTAGCAGGAGCAGCGGTATCATGGAAGTCTTCTAAGCAAACATGTATTGCCCGTTCCACTATGGAATCGGAATTCATAGCCTTAGATAAGGCTGGAGAAGAAGCAGAATGGCTTCGACAATTCTTAGAAGATATACCATTATGACAAAAGCCAGTGCCCGCTATATGTATACACTGCGATAATCAAGCAGCTATATCTAGGGCACAAAATGTTATATACAACGGTAAGTCTAGACATATTCGTCGTAGACATAATACCGTGAAGCAGTTGCTCTCAAATGGAATTATCTCTATTGACTTTGTATCGTCAAAGGATAATTTAGCGGATCCGCTTACTAAAGGTTTAAGTGGAGAGCGTATAAATTGCGCATCGAGGGGAATGGGTCTAAAAGCCTAACCTTACCGAGTCAGCTTAATGGAAACCTCACTTAGCGACTGGAGATCCCACGGACTAAGTTCAAGAGGAAAAACTAGTTATGATTGACTCAGCAAGTAAGCACTTGGGAGCTTGACTCCAATCCATTCCTAAGATGCACATAAGTGCTTTTCTACAAGTGGATTAAGGATAAGCTTAACGCTTTTAATGATACCTATATCTTGTTACTAAACAAGTGGAGTAGAGTAGACTACTCTTAATAGGTCCATCACCTATGTGAGTATAGAGTTGGGTCGGCTCTTTGGGAATTTCTATGGAGGCTGTTATTCCCTAAAGATACTCTCTGAAACCAAGAATGTCCAGGGCCAAAACGGACACAACCGAGAACCAAAGTTAATTTGGAAAGTCACTGTGTGAAGCTTGTTGACTTGGTTTACACTAACGGCTAACAGTTCAAGACCTAGTTCACTGATTAGCCAGTAAGTCCGATAAAGCTTTCGCTATGGAAGGTTCAAGACCTAGTTCACCTATCCTTATGCAGTTTCTTTTCTCAAGTACCTTTCACAATAGAGTCAGTCTCTTTGTGTGTCATTTTCTTGAATCTCCATTCATTGTGGGGGATTGTTGGAATTGAAGAGTATGAAAGCGAATCTTTGAGTTGAATTATAGCGAGATCCGTTGATCGAATCAACTGGATGATGGTTGGAGTGTGTTCTCCTTCCATTGAGGATGAACATATGGTATATTCACATGTTCAATTCCGACTTCGAATGAATGAGATATTCAAGTCTAAAGATTGCCTAATTCAAAGCCAAAACGGGACTAAAGATAGCTAAAAGCATTTAGTCCCACATTGGCCATGAGATGGAAGTTGTGGTGTATAAATAGAGAAAATTGAGAACAAAGGGCGTGCCCTTTGGGTACTTGGATTTTCGCGCGCGATTGGGAGGGAACCATGCCCTATCATGCGTGCGCGCGCGCCGCCGCTGGCGGCGGCGGCGGCCGGCGGCGGCGCCGGTGCCGGCTCGGGCTCGGGCTCGGGTTTGGGTTCCCTACCTGGGCTGGTTCTTTTTGAATCAGGTCTCAAGGGTATGGGGCCGCTACCCGAACCAAACCCGCTCCGCCCCGCCAACGGACCCGCTCCGCTGTCAGGTTTCAAACCGATCCACCAACAGGTGTCAGACCAGTTGGACGACCAATGGTTGCGAGCCTGTTGGTCTGCCAACGGTTGCGAACCTGTTGGACTGCCAACAGTTGCGCCAAAGGTTGCGAACCAATTGGACAGCCAACAGTCATGACTGTTGGGTCGATAGGTTGCAACCTTTCGTTTGGGTTCGAACCTGTTGGCCCCTCCTGGAAGGCTATATAAAGGACTCCATATTCTCAATAGAAACACAAACAACACCAAAAACAAACAAACAACTTCTCTGCTCTGCTCTCTCTCTCTCTCTCTCTTTGAGTTCTGAACACTTCAAGTTTCTGCGTTCTGAACTAGGAAGTAGAGTTCTGAAGTGAAGTGACTTCCAAAAGGGAAGTGGGAAATCCGTAACTCGGTTTCCGAAGCAACTTCCAAAGAATATTCTAAAAAAATTCGTTCTGAAAGAAGGCTCAGAAAATTCAACATATTCTTTTATAGAATTGTTGTCTGAATCTGGTACTTCTGAAGAAGAATATTCTTCAACCTTCCATCGTCCTCAACAGTGGGTGCTCCTCCAAAGTAAAGGCAAATATTCATCCGAAATTTGTCCTTGTACCGCTGCTTCAACGATCATGTGGAAGGTACTAGTTGACTACGGTTCGACCGTACGGTGATTTGGTAGTGCTATCCAAATACCGTGAAGGAGTGTTGTATCTTGGGAGACCAGCGTCCTGAAAAACACCTAGAGGGGGGGTGAATAGGTGTAAGTGCTAATCTAAGAAACTTAATGCAAACTAAGTGCGCTAAATGCGGAAGCTAATGCAAATTATGCACAAACTAATACAATACAACAAGTGTAGCCGAATTCCCCTTGCGAGGCTCTGGACTAACTCCCCTTGATTCCCCTTGAAATGGGTTGAGGTGCTATGTGAAGCTCTTGTTGGATGAGTATAAGTTAGGCACACACACACAAGCAATCCAAACAATGTGTACTCACAATCAAGCCAAGCAATAAAGGATATAGCAAAAAGAGATGCAAGGCACAACACAAGCAATATATGATATGAATGAATCAATGCTCAACACAAGCAAGTATGATATGATGATGAGTATGATGCTATGCACAATTATAAGAGAGAGAGTTAGAGAGACAATGGATCAAAACGCAAACACCAAGATTTGTTTCGAGGTTCGAGCACCTTGCTCTACATCCCCGCCTACACCACCGTGTAGGATTTCCACTATCTCAACTCCCACCGAGGGAACCTCTACCAAAGAGGATTTCTCACAACTCTAGGAGTACCAAACTCCTCTCTCAACAACAACCTCCTCACAACCGAGGGGTTAGGCCCGTGGCCAATACAACAACCAATCCACACACCTCTACCGAAGAGGCTCACAACCAAACTCCACCTCTACCTAAGAGGGATCCACAACACAATCACCCGATCACCTCTACCGAAGAGGGATTCACAAATATAAGGGTGTTTACAACAATGAGGTTTACAACAAACAACCTCAAACACTTCTCTTTCTTTTTCTCTTATCTTTTCCACAAAAACAAGATCCTAATAGTTTAGGATAGAAGATAGCTCAAGTGTGGAAAACAAGTGTTTTTGGAAACAAGCAAAGAAAAATCTTTGGGAAAATACTTGCAATATGATAGAATTGAAGATCTAAGCAAAAATCCCAAAAACCTATTTTTCTTTGATTTTCCAAAAACCCTAAAACAATAAAGATGAGAAGTTTTATCACTTAAAACTCTTTTGAAAACTCTTTTAAACACTTCAGTAAACTAGTATTTTTTCTCTTAAAAAACTTTTCAAAAATCCCCAAAGAGATGGGGTTTATATAGCCCCCAAACAAAACTAGCCGTTAGGCTGAGCTGGCAGTCTGACAGACTGCCGGTCGACCGGTCCGGTCGACCGCCAACGGTCAGAATTATGACCGTTGGGCAACTGCGGTCGACCGGCCCGGTCGACCGAGAAAACCAGAGAGCAGAGCTCTCAACTCGGTCGACCGTCCCGGTCGACCGTGTCTGTGCCTAACAGACGTGCACGTCTGTGCACGTCGGTCGACCGCAACGGTCGACCGGCCCTTGGTGCGGTCGACCCCGTCACGGTCGACCGACCAGCCTGTCAGCACAAAACAAGGTCAGAAAATTTGGAAAAATATTTTCTAAAAAATCTTTTATTTCTTTTAAAAATACCATAAAAATTGTTTTATCATTTTATATTGAAACTCAAACAAGTGATAAAAATTTCAAGACAATATATCAACATATCAATTTATTTTTGTGTCTTGCCAATTTTATCAAAAACAAAACTTGTATTTTTATCAAACTTGATTTTTCCAAAACATGAATAGGATAGTCAAAATAAGTTTGTCTAGCAAGTTTAAAGCATGCATGTATATCTAGAACATATCTAATATACATAGAAATAAAGTAAACTTGTTTTGATCTATTATTCATGAAAAACCAAAAACCAAATCATGAAACGTGTGTGTTTTGTGCACTTGAGCATATCAACTAAACTAAACTTTATAAATATGGATCTAAAACTCTATCTAAACTAGGATACCTAAGTCTTCTTGTCGATCTTCCATCTTCAAGTAGACTCGATCCCAAACGCGTGATCCTCCAAGTGCAAAGGTATGATCTTTAAGCTTTGGCACAGGAATCAACATGGAAAGCTTCTAAACTCCTTGTTGAAGCTAATCACCAACTAATATCCTGTTAATGATCTGAAACTTAGAAGCACAAGAATATTAGTAAACATAACTACATGAGTTGATCATCATCAAAACTAGAGTGGAAGGCCATTGGGCCAACAATCTCCCCCTTTTTGATGATGACAAAACTCATGGAGTTATATATGCATGGATTAAAGTTAAGCTTCAAAGAAGCTCCCCCTTAACTCATGCATAGGGATAAACAATAAATATATGCAATGAATATTAAACATGAAACATGCATATGCATAAACAATAAATGGTTCTAGATATCAAATGGAATATTCAAAACAAAATAAGCTCTAAATACCAATTACAAAGCAAACTCTATATATCAATTAAACTTAATATTCTTGAGATTAAAACATAATATATGCATATAAAACATAAGCATGCATATAAAACTCAAATACTTCTCCCCCTTTTTGTCAATCATCAACAAAGGGGTAATCAAAACCATAAATAAAACGAGGGGTAAAAATCTTTCTTCCCCTTTATGTCAAACAAAACAATAAAAGACAATGTTCTCCCCTTTTTGTCTAAAACAAAAACAAAGTCAATAAGGGGTGACTTTAAAAACATGATATCAATTGAAAATATGTCAATGAAGCATCTTGATACCAAATGAAAATAAATAAGGATAATAAGTGTTATATGCTATATACATTCATGAAGAGGAAGACGCTAAGTTAGCTTCCTACACATATGCATTACATGAAGGAGGGAAGTAAAGCCCTAATTCACATAACACACATTATGTAATGAATAAGAGGAGATGTGAAGCTCCCCCTACACACGTATATCATATAAAGAAGAGTTGTCAAGCTCCTCAATTTATAATATACTCAACATGAATCTATATGTAAGAGAGATGTTAAGCTCTCCTTGCATATAGGAAATACAAATCAAAACTTTGAATATATTCTTTAAACAACATAAGAGATACCAATTGTAATTAAACATAAATCTTGAATTCCTAAAACATGAATCTTGATACTAAAGGTATTCAAAATTTGTTATGTTTAACCAATTGAAAAGATTTTACATAGAAACATTGATACCAATTGTAAGAATTGTTCATTTTAAAAATATATAATTTGATGTTGATATCATATGTTTAAAATAACAACTTTTAATCATAAAGAGTGGGAGTACAAATACCAATTGAAATACAAAATCAAATTTTCTCCCCCTTTATGAAATACAAACTAAAGTCATGCATAGTCTTGATAACAATTTAAAAGTAATCAATTTAAACAAAATTGAAACTCAAGCACTAGCATAAACACAAACATATATATGTATGAAAAATAGATACCAATAGAAATTGATATATTTGGAATTTAAAGCATACATACATACAAAACATATATGAGTATACAAGAAGATCAAAATGATACCAATTGAAAGAGTTCAATGATACCAATTGACATAACAATAAGTTCAAGTGTATACATCATATTCTCTACCACCCAATCATAATTCAAGTTTTAAAGATTTTCAATTTAGGGCATACATGAACATGATCTCCCATCCTACCGCCCTTGGAAGGTAGGGGTTTTCAAAAATAGATTTGAAAATATAGCTTAGTTTGAAAATCACTACCAAATTGAAGAACATCGCAACTAGTTAAATGGAAAACTTGTTAACTAGTACGAAATCCTTCAAGCAAGGAATAAAACAAAAATGAAATTCACATGATAATCATCACTCTAACCAATAAAGCATAACTCATGAGAAACAAAACATGAGCATTAGACATGAGTGGACAAATAATATGTGAAGATCATAATCATGAAAAATATTTCATTAAGCTCAATTATTCCTTAAAACATAATTCCATCAAAAACATGAAAAATCATATAAAACTCCTTATTTAATCTTCAAGGCATATGTATGTCTAATACAAGCTAAAATATACATACATATCCAAAACTCAACGAGTCCACTAAATGTATATTCATGAAGGCACGTGGCTCAAAAAGATGTATATGTATAAGATTAGTTTGAACTAGATAGACATATACATGAAGTTAAACATAAATACATGAAACATGAAAAACTAAATTTTCATCACAACAAATTTCATTTCAAGGTATATGTATGAATTGTCAAACATGAAGTATACATACATATCCCTAAACACAATTGAGTCCAAATATAGATTTGCATGAAAGGCAAATGACTCAAGGGGTATACATGTATATCTTAAAGTTTGGCAATACAAACATATACATGAAGTGAAACACACAATCATAAAACAAATCCAAAAATGGAATACAAGTTTGAAATGTATGAATCATCAAAACTAGACTATACTAGCACATCTAATGGGTTCAAATAAGCAATCAAGCTCAACATATATAGATTTATTTGTAGCCCACTCTATGTACAAGTATATAACTAGTCTTAATGAAAACAAACATCTAAACATATATTCAAAACATGAAGCATCAAAACAAATATAAAAGTCATCATGATAAAACTAAAACATGATTACTATGTAAATTCACATGTATTAGATTCATGATGTACATTATAGCTTAAACAAAAGTGAGAACACTAAATATGGGTTCATATAAGCATATGTGTGTCAAATACTGTACATGTATGTCAAGGATCTAATAAACATGGAATGAACATACTAATCCATAGACATCAAAAACATGCTACAAACAAAGAATATTAAAAGCATGTAATAAATAATACGGAGTTAGGAATTGTTACCAAAACCTAGAGGGCAACTCTCCTTGTCTCCAAAACTTGGTGGTCCTCTCCACCATCTCTTCCCTTGAAGGTGATGCATCCAATAGATTTCCTTTAAGTCCGGAACGCATCCACTCCAAGGTGTCATCACTCTCACGTCATGTGAGAGCCCACACCTACATCAAAAATAATAGGAGGGGTGGTCTTTGGTACCCATACCTTCTTGTTGGGTCCATGGGGGTTAGTCTCATTTCTAATCCAAACAAAATTCTTTGCTAAATTAGGAGTATGTAATCTATCATAACAAAATTTAGCAAGGTGGCCTTTTCGACCACAATGTGTACATGTGTACACATGAGTATACATGGTGTGATGGTGTTCGTGAGGAGCATGTGTATGCCGTGGAGGATGTGCATGCATAGAAGATGGAACTTGTTTCTTTCGAATCAAGGTTTCCAATCGTGAGTGGTTCATGGCACATTGGCTCATAGTGGAGCCCAAACAATCTACTCTCTTCTTAAGCATACAAATATCATCATTAATCTTAGAAGAAGAGGTACATGCATTAGGTAGTCTAGATGATGAGGCTACACTAGCATGGCAAACATGAGCATCAATCTTTTTATGCAAAACCTCATTTTTCTTCAAACAAGCATTTAATTCATTTGAAATGGAAATAATTTTATTTTTTAAATCAACATTCTCTTTTATAACAAAATCTACTTTTGAAGACAAATTTTCATTTTTCTTCAAAAGATTTTCACAATCATTTTTAGATTTTAAAACTTTATTTTCCTTAAGTGCAAGTTCTAATTGAGATCTCAATGAATCCCTTTCATTATAGACCTCAACCTTCTCTAGCAAAACAATATCAAGTCTAGATTGTAAACACTTATTTTCTTTTTCAATTCCTAGACTTTTCTTTTTCAAAATCTTATATTTTTCTATAAGTTTTTCACAAACAATTGAAAGTTCTTCATTTATAGCATGGACATCAATATGATCATTTGAAGAACTAGAACAATCATCACTATCATAGTGGGGTTCCGAATGTACCTCAAGGGAGTCATTCCCTTGGACCATATAGCATTGTTGTGGCTTGGATTCTCCACTATATTCCTCTTCTTGTTGGATTTGGACTTGAAACTTGGAGGTGTTGGTGGTTGTTGTCAACTTATTCCACACTGCAAAAGCGGAATCAAGGTTAGAAACACTCATAAGATAATCTTTAGATAAAGTGCTTCTAATGGCCTCAAGGGCTTGTGCATTTGCCCCTATATGATTACCATCACCAAGATAACATCTCTTGGTGGCGGCAAGGAAGACATGCAAACCTAGGGTCTTTAGGTACATGGACATCCTATACTTCCAAACATCAATGTTGGAAGGGTCAAAGCTAGGTGGGGTCATGAAGTCCATGGTATAAACTAGATGTGTGCAAACAAGCAAATGCAAATGAGATTAGTAAGCAAATGGATCTCACTCCTAGGATGTTAAGCCTAAGTATCAGGAGCACTAGCTCTGATACCAATTGAAAAAACACTTAGAGGGGGGGTGAATAGGTGTAAGTGCTAATCCAAGAAACTTAATGCAAACTAAGTACGCTAAATGCGGAAGCTAATGCAAATTATGCACAAACTAATACAATACAACAAGTGTAGCCGAATTCCCCTTGCGAGGCTCTGGACTAACTCCGCTTGATTCCCCTTGAAATGGGTTGAGGTGCTATGTGAAGCTCTTATTGGATGAGTATAAGTTAGGCACACACACACAAGCAATCCAAACAATGTGCACTCACAATCAAGCCAAGCAATAAAGGATATAGCAAAAAGAGATGCAAGGCACAACACAAGCAATATATGATATGAATGAATCAATGCTCAACACAAGCAAGTATGATATGATGATGAGTATGATGCTATGCACAATTATAAGAGAGAGAGTTAGAGAGACAATGGATCAAAACGCAAAAACCAAGATTTGTTTCGAGGTTCGAGCACCTTGCTCTACATCCCCGCCTACACCACCGTGTAGGATTTCCACTATCTCAACTCCCACCGAGGGAACCTCTACCAAAGAGGATTTCTTACAACTCTAGGAGTACCAAACTCCTCTCTCAACAACAACCTCCTCACAACCGAGGGGTTAGGCCCGTAGCCAATACAACAACCAATCCACACACCTCTACCGAAGAGGCTCACAACCAAACTCCACCTCTACCTAAGAGGGATCCACAACACAATCACCCGATCACCTCTACCGAAGAGGGATTCACAAATATAAGGGTGTTTACAACAATGAGGTTTACAACAAACAACCTCAAACACTTCTCTTTCTTTTTCTCTTATCTTTTTCCACAAAAACAAGATCCTAATAGTTTAGGATAGAAGATAGCTCAAGTGTGGAAAACAAGTGTTTTTGGAAACAAGCAACAAAGAAAAATCTTTGGGAAAATACTTGCAATATGATAGAATTGAAGATCTAAGCAAAAATCCCAAAAACCTATTTTTCTTTGATTTTCCAAAAACCCTAAAATAATAAAGATGAGAAGTTTTTGCACTTAAAACTCTTTTGAAAACTCTTTTAAACACTTCAGTAAACTAGTATTTTTTCTCTTAAAAAACTTTTCAAAAATCCCCAAAGAGATGGGGTTTATATAGCCCCCAAACAAGACTAGCCGTTAGGCTGAGCTGGCAGTCTGACAGACTGCCGGTCGACCGGTCCGGTCGACCGCCAACGGTCAGAATTATGACCGTTGGGCAACTGCGGTCGACCGGCTCGGTCGACCGAGAAAACCCGAGAGCAGAGCTCTCAACTCGGTCGACCGTCCCGGTCGACCGTGTCTGTGCCTAACAGACGTGCACGTCTGTGCACGTCGGTCGACCGCAACGGTCGACCGGCCCTTGGTGCGGTCGACCCCGTCACGGTCGACCGACCAGCCTGTCAGCACAAAACAAGGTCAGAAAATTTGGAAAAATATTTTCTAAAAAATCTTTTATCTCTTTTAAAAATACCATAAAAATTGTTTTATCATTTTATATTGAAACTCAAACAAGTGATAAAAATTTCAAGACAATATATCAACATATCAATTCATTTTTGTGTCTTGCCAATTTTATCAAAAACAAAACTTGTATTTTTATCAAACTTGATTTTTCCAAAACATGAATAGGATAGTCAAAATAAGTTTGTCTAGCAAGTTTAAAGCATGTATGTATATTTAGAACATATCTAATATACATAGAAATAAAGTAAACTTGTTTTGATCTATTATTCATGAAAAACCAAAAACCAAATCATGAAACGTGTGTGTTTTGTGCACTTGAGCATATCAACTAAACTAAGCTTTACAAATATGGATCTAAAACTCTATCTAAAATAGGATACCTAAGTCTTCTTGTCGATCTTCCATCTTCAAGTAGACTCGATCCCAAACGCGTGATCCTCCAAGTGCAAAGGTATGATCTTTAAGCTTTGGCACCAGAATCAACATGGAAAGCTTCTAAACTCCTTGTTGAAGCTAATCACCAACTAATATCCTGTTAATGATCTGAAACTTAGAAGCACAAGAATATTAGTAAACATAACTACATGAGTTGATCATCATCAAAACTAGAGTGGAAGGCCATTGGGCCAACACGTCCATTATCCCGTTAGCACTGGTGCGGGGGACGTAATTGTCTTAAGAAGATTCGCTCTAAGCGTACCTCACTCCAAAATACTGTATAAGTGGACTAAGTCCTTTATACAGGGGATATACTTTAGAGTATATCGAGACTGATTTAGATTCAGTCTAATTGGTGTTTAACCAAGGAAGGAATTGAAAGGTGGTTTTTAAATTAAGGAACGTTCTATTGAACGGAAAACCTCCCACCTGATATTTGCCGACCTGGCCAATTAGAGTGTTGATATCTCAGTGATCTTGATTAGTTTCAGATTGATTCCTATTAAGCAGAATATCCAACAGTTAGACAATCAAAAACATGTAATATTGCTCTATACGTCGAGGTCAAAGCCCCTTGTGTTTCACAAAAACCAACTTCTATATTTTATGCATTCTAATTTTCAAAAAAGGGGGTCAAGGCTCTGTCAACAAGAGGTCATGCTGCGCACTTCCCACAACGTCCAACTATGTTCATTGTTCAAATCTATCCCACAACAATTTAGATTTAAATTGGAAAAAAATTATTCAAAAAAAATTTCTTCTATAAAATTACATGGTAGTTTTCTGTATATTTAAAATTTGTTTGATAGTGTTTTAAAATTGAAAGAAAGTTGCGGCAGTTTTATAAAACTAAGCCCAACAGCTGACCCAACAAAACCAATAAAGATGGCCCAAGGGAAGAAGAGGGTCCAATTACTAAAGCCCAATTGAAAGAACCGTTTGTTCATGTGGCCTGCTTCACTCCTCCCACTGCTTTTAATCACGAGAATTAACATGATCAGGCCTCATCATCTGATCTTTGAATTACATTCACGAGAAGATTCCCTGACGAAGGACATGCTGGATATAAACTTTTTTTTTAATAATCAAGGCCAAAAAAAAAAAAATGCGAACCGTGAACTCTCACTCAAGAGTCGCTTTCACGAGGAGAAGATTGGAGGGGCTCCACCCTCTGGCGGCGACGGTCCAAAGCCTACTCGCGTTAACAACTGGCGGTAGGTCTCACCAGCACTGTTTGGATCCTTCTCAACGAAACGAAAACTTCGGGCTGATCCCACATTCACTGCTCGAAACCAACAGCAAAAACTGGGGACTGATTCCATGATGTTTGGTAGGCTGTCTGCCTCTGCCAGGTACAAGGCCGCGATAAGACCTTGTACCTGGTTGGTGAAAGAAAGCGGGTTAGCCTGCCGGTAACACATCTTTAAGAAGAAGGTTTCGATTTGATCGATACAGTTGTTAAACCTAGGGTTCATTTAAGCGTTTGTTCTCTTCTTTGTTCTTAAAACAAAAAGGAGAGAAAAAAAAAAACTTGGGATTAGTAGGGTAAATAGTTACAAGTATTTCAGTTAGTGAGACCCGGTTTACTGACGGAGGGGTGAGGGTGAGTTATAAGGAGACTCAGGTTCAAGACCCGCTACGGCCTATGTAAAAAAAAAAGTATAATCCAAGGCCCTTTTCTTTATCGCTTCACCTTGACGTTCAATAGGCAAGTAAACAATCAATTGGGTCTTGCTTAGTATTATAACTATATTCTATTAATTAAGCTATCATTTTTACAAATTGCCTTTCACAATGAATATATAACTCTCATTGTACCATGATCGAATCTCAGCAATTCGTGTTTAAATTCTACTTCAACTAATCCAAGGCATCTATGCGAGTTCAAGTTCTTCTGCCATCTAAAATTTGAGCTGCTCTCATTCGAATTGCTCCTCAGTTTCTTATGAATGTTTTGCTTCGCATGATCCATCCTTGAGTTGTCCATCAATTTGAAATCAAAATTCAAATGATTAAATTCAACCAAGTCTCGAAGTAATTTCATATTTTTACATGATTAAAGTTTTGCATTGTGTGGACCCTGTGCATAGGAAGCATGCCTCCTGTACCTCTTGCGCCACATCTCAATTTGTATGCTTCTTTGGTTGTTCGCTTTCGATCATCGATCATTGTCTCTTTCTGCGACAGTTTGTTCTTTCACAAATCCATCATCAACATCAACATCATCACCATCAACGCCACCACAAACCCATCCAATTATGAAGGTATCTATAAACCCAAAGAATGGTCTTTTTCATCATGGTCATCTTCTACAATCATACTGCTAACTGCACTGCTCCGAGTGCGTCAACTGGCAGACATCACCAGATTATACTAGCTTCACTTGTTCGGTGCATCTACTGACACGCATCACCAGAGTGTATTATCTTCACTTGTCCGAGTGCGTCTATTGGTGGGCTTCACTAGATTCTACTAGTAGCTACCCTGGTACGGGTGCGTCTATCAGCGAGTGTCACCCGTCTACTACATATCTACTACTGTCTGTTGCAGTATATCATATATCTTTATTAGCTTATCAAAACTTTTTTTTATGCAGTACACCATGAATTTAAGGGTATTAGAGTAGTATAAGAATTAGATTTTTTTTTATTAGTTTTTTTGGGCAAACTCATACGGTTTGCTCGATCATGATTTTGAAGAAGGTGTTTAGAGTACTATCAAGATTAGAATTCATATTGTAATAGAACTGTATTATGAATAAAATTTTATTATCATGCAAGTGTATTCTCTATGTATATGAGCATTGTTCTCATCATCAATAAAAAGAATTTCAGTTTTCTCTTTCTCAATTATTGTAGCAATGTCCACAATCAAAATTTCATGAACAAAAAAATAAGTGCCACCAAGCATGAAATAATTGGTAGTGAGGTTCTTATCTAAAAAAAAAACTGTTAACTTGTTTTTTCATCTATTATCACAAAAAGAGACTGAGAAAGAATTTTCTCAGTGGTTGGTCCCCAGATCAAGATAGGTTCTCTCCTTTAAAGTTCAATAAAGCAATCTAACTATCATCACTAGGTCTAATTATTCTGTCAGTTGTCACTATCTTATTCTATCAGTTGTCATCATCTGCAAATTACCTTTCAGAAAGATAATGGAAAAACACTCATCATATCATTTATTTTGGAGTCATACAATACAGAGCAATACGCTGGGTCTCCACATAAGTTGTCGGGAATGATCTCAATCAGTCTTCATACAAAGTGGAATAACAAGAGGAACAAAAAAAAAAAAAAAAGAAAAAAAAATCTCAATCAGTGTTTGTACCTTTGAGGAATAACTAGTAGTAAGAACATGATTAAGAAAGGAAGGATCTCGATCAATCTTTGTAATTAGTAGTAGGGAATTGAGAAACATTAGGAGCAAGTGCCAAGATATTCAGCAAAGTCTCACTGCTATTAGAGAAGAGGTAGGGTGACTGGGAGTGCGGATAAAGGCATCCACAGAATTGATTAAGACATCCACCAAAGATATACAAGTGTGTCATTAATTTCTTCGACACATCTACCCTTGTAGAAGAGTCTAAAATGTATTTAATAAATTAATATGCTCTGATACCAATTGTTGCGTGCATAACCCGGAATACCATACTTACTATGATATGAACAGTTGGGAGATACGAGATCCCCATCGATGACCTCAAGCACGCCATGAGATCGATTACCTCGAGCACAAGATGAATATTAAAAGATACAAGAAGAAGAACACACAATTTAACATGGATTGGTCCAAACATGACCTAGATTTATGGGGAGAGAACTTGATAGAGCTTTATTAATAAACTTGGTATAAAGAAATTTAACATTCCTCTTGATCCCACAAGAGTATTCACCTTTCCTTGAATCTATGCCTAGATTACATGAGTATACCTTCTCTCTGTGCACCTTGCTCCTCTCTTTTTTGGCTATTTAGGACCTTCTTAGCTTTTTAGGGCTTTATATTGTTGTTCACTACAACTTTATTATGTTCCTCTGCTCAACCTAAATCCTAAGTTACAATCATTTATTTATAGGATTTTAGAATACAATTCCTATTTGGACTATGGGATGATCTTGACTATTGGATGCTTGAAGAATCTTGATCAATTCTATTAGGAGTTGATCTCCTTGATCTAGAAAGATTCTAAACCTTTTGATCTTTAAAAACAAATTTTTATTGAATAGAAATTGAATTCTATTCATATTTCTCCTGTAAAGAAAACTTGCAACTGTCTGAAAAAGAAACTGCTTTACATTGATTTGCTTCTTCTACTTCAAGTTATCATTTTCTCCAACTCAATTGAATTTTCTTGGACCATCATCTCCTCTTGAAAAATAAGACAAAATCCTAACAATCTCCATATTGACTTGCTTTTCAAGCTTTTAGTGAAACAACTTGAGATTTTGGATTACTACCTTAATTCTTTTCTTGGTTGTAATTATGTGAAGCTTTTAACCTTGCCCTCTCTCCCGGGGCTTTTGGCGGATTCATCGCCATGCCTTGGGTCATCTCGAATCTCGTTTGAATGCACCATTTCTGTAGTCGTCCTGCAACTTTTAGACTCATTGTACTTTTCCTTGGAACTCCACCCCAAAGTGAGCTCTCTCCAAACTTTTCATTAAAATTTCCTGACCTAGTTTTTTTCTCTTAGCTTGCATTGTATCATCGTCGCCACCAGCTAATTCCGCTTTGTGATGCCTTACCGGCCATGGGGCTCCACCGGTCTTAAGGCAAGCAGCTTCTAATTCTTTCATTGTCTTACTAACTTTACACGAATATTGTCAAGGTCTTGTCGTACCATGGTCTTCCATCGATCACTTGGTGATGGTCCACCTTTCATCGATGTTTTAACCTTGAGGCTCATCGTCTTCACATAATTGTCATGGTCTTACTGGGTCTTCCCGCCACACACTGTCATGGTCTTCCTTCCATTAATCAGAGCTGTCATTCACCACTGTATTGATGTTTGCTAGATCAATTGCCTGGCTATTGATGATCTTCGAACTTGATAGATCCACCAATGCCTATAATAATCTCACCATGTCACGACTAGCCTGTCGTAACTTTAACTGAGGTCTCCATCAATTTTTTTAACTGATCTATACAGAACATGCACCAAACATTATAATTTCCTCGATCTGCACCCACCATGCATCCAGAATGCTAAAAAAACATAGGGTTCAATACCTAGTTGTCTGAATCAGACTACGATTGTACGACCCACCTTTCGATCGATTCCGTCTATTGATCATCTTCATTACCCTCCGCTGTTTTTTCTTTGACTTGCTGCCGCAGCGATCCTCCATGGGATGTCTTATGCGATGCCTCCGTAAGCTCATCGAGCTCGTCTTGCCGTGCGTCATTGGCAGTGATCTGATCATCACCTCCATGTCTACCGTATTCAGAGCTGAGCATTATTAAGCCTTCATGACTTCACCTTGATCAATATACTCCAAAAGTCATTAATCTTTACCTAAGAACAAATCTGAACTTTTCTTCTTGTCTTCTTCATCTTGATGTCTCTGCCGACTTGACATCTTCTTCTTCATCTAGAGCACTCAAGTCTTGAATGAACAACGTCAGCTTTGATACCATTTGTTGTAACAAATTTGATATGCTTTGATACCAATTGTTCCATGCATAACCCAGGATACCATACTTACTATGATACAAATTGTTAGGAGTTACGAGATCCCCACTGATGACCTCAAGGACGCCATAAGATCGATTATCTCGAGCACACAAGATGAATATTAAAAGATACAAGAAGCAGAACAGACAATTTTAACGTGTTTTGGCCCAAACTAGGCCTACGTCCATAGGGAGAGAACTTGAGAGAGTTTTATTAATAAAATTAATATTAAGAGATCTAACCTTCCTCTTGATCCCACAAGAGTACTCGCCTCTCCCTTGAATCTACGCCTAAATTACAAGAGTATATCTTCTCTCTATGTACCTTCACCTTACTCCTCTCTTTCTTAGCTTTTTAGGGCCTTCTTGATTTTTAGGGCCTTACATTTTTGTTCACTACAATTTTCTTCTGTTCCTCTGCTCCACCTAAATCTTAGGTTACAATCTTTTATTTATAAGATTGTACAATACAACTCCTATTTGGACTATGAGATGATCTTGACCATTGGATGCTTGAAGAATCTTCATCAATCCTATTAGGAGTTGATCTCCTTGATCTAGAAGGATTCTAGACCTTTTAATCTTTAAAAATAAATCTTCATTGAATAGGAATTGAATCTTATTTATTGTCCTCCTGAAATGAAAACTCGCAATCGCTTGAAAAGGAAACTGCTTCACCTTGATTTGCTTCTTCTTCTTCTTCAAGCCATCATCTTCTCCAACTCAATTGAATTTTCTTGAATATCATCTCCTCTTGAAGAATAAGGAAAATCCTAACAAAATACCCTTCCCTTTTCTTTCTTCTCCTTTTTCCTTCTTCTTTTTTCCTGACTAACGGTGGCGAGCCCCCCGGTGCTCCCCCTCCTTCCCGCTCTCTCTCCTCCTCCCCCCGCCTCCTCGCCCTCCCTCCTCCCCACTGACCCCCCGACCTCCCCACTGACCCCTCGACCTCCCTGCTCCTCCCCTCCCCTTCTTCCCTGCTCCACCTCCTCCCTGTGCCCACTTTCCCATCCCCTTCTCCCCGCCGACCCCCCGTCCTACCCGCCCTCCTCCTCCCGCCCGCCTTCCTATCCCTTCCCCTCCCTCGCGATATATTGCCGAATAGATCTGTATCTTTTCAACCACATCTGGCCGAAGAACAGATTGGGGGGTAAGAGAGGGGGAGCGAGGGGAAAGGTAGGGAGGTCGACGGGTCGGCAGAGGGGAACGATGGCGAGGACAACAGGGGAGTGGTGATGGATGGCGGGCGGCGGATGGGAGGGGAGGCTGGAAGGAGGAAGGATGAGGATGGGTACTTTGGGTATTTTTGAAATATTAGAGGGTGCCTATAACAAAATGGGTGGGTGGCTTAAAATTACATGGGTGCCTTTATCCGCAACCGGTAGCTTCTATCTCTTATTCATAGTCATAATACTCGCAAACAAAGCTGTTTGGATGAATGTAGTTGGAACTATATGCAATTTTAATTATAGTAAACAAAAAGTCAAATGTTTGTTTTGATATAGTTGGGATCGCATATAGTTCTAACTGCAATGGTTGTTCTTGTATTTTAGGCCTTTTTGCTAATGTTGAAACTGTGATCAAATTGACTGCAGTTTCAATTAAAACAATTTAGATATAACAAAGAAAATTAAAGATAGGTTCTCTCCTTCAAAGTTCAATAAAGTAAGCCAACAAATTCATCGGATCTAATTATTCTATTAGTTAAGCTATCATTATTGAAAATTACCTTTAATAACAAGTATAAAAACTCTCATTGTACCATTTTCTCGGCAAGTTGGTCTCTAGATCAAAGTAGGTTCTCTCATTCAAATTTCAATAAACTCATAGTTGCAGTGCAAGTTTTGACTATAGTTAAAAAAAACCAATTATGACAAGGGCAAGGTGGGTGCATGCTCTGCTCAACGCCTAATGAAACAACCGATACCTACTATCCATTATTCATTTTCGGCAAAGGTCAGGTACGTATTCCACAATAAATACCGACACAGCGATAGGACCCTTACTCTTAGCGATGTCTTGTCAGACTAGGCCAGACCTAGAGTCAATCGACGACATTTTGGGATTTGAGTGATGATTGTAATAGCCACATGCTAGGCCATATGGAGGGAAAGAAACCAGAGGATTTTATGTGCTGCTTGTTGTGATTACATGCCGATTGTTCATCATATTCTTGCTGGCTTAGCTATGTGGATAGGTCTTCTCACATCAGACGCTAGGGACTAAGCACTTTCTATCGTACCAGAGATTTGGGATAACATGGGAGGAGTGGACTTAGATGCCTCTACCTGTGACCAATTCAATGGACCGACTCGGCGCTATGCCTCCTCCATCTTCAGAACACTAACTAAACTCTGGGTTTCTTATGTTGTCTTTTGTATTTCTATGAGGAGAGAGAGGAGTCAACACTTTATTTCGTTATTTTGTAACTTGGAGACCTCTTTAGCTTATGTACTTTGTATGTTTCATTAGCTACTCTTTAATGCCCAATCATTTTGCCTTAAAAAAAACCCAGCTATCTATTTTGGTCGCAGTTGAAATTGTGACCAAATTGACTATAGTTCTTGATAGGATTTGGCACACTAATTGATCAAAGATTTTCTATGGAATTACCAATCAAATGCACAACATGTATCTAGGCAAAATATGAAAAATAACCAACTAAAAATAATCATAAAAAGAGACCAAGATTTATGTGAAAACCCTTACGGAAAATCACGGGGTAAGTAACAACAAATATTCACTATGAGAATGAAGATTATATATCTAATTACTCTTACCACCTCTCAAATCTCTACCCAAAGATTCAAGATTATAAGAAGAAGTGATCAATGGCCCCTTTATCAAATTCTCATCGGCCTGAAATTATCCTCTACAGTGGACTCAATCAACTGCTACAATGGTCTACCAATCTTTCTCCAAGAAAATCAAATGTCTGAATTCGATCCTTCACAGGTTCTCCAAACCCTCACTTTTATTGCAGAATCGAAGAAGAAACTTGCATGAAGCCCTCTCTTTTCTTCTTCCTTTTTCTCAGATTTTCTCTCTGATTTTTTGTTGTAATTATTGGCTACGCTAATGAGGTGGTTTTATAAACAATTAAGTCTCCAAATCCTTTTCAAATTATTTCTCCAAATTGCAAGACAACTTCAAGTCTGAATCACGCTACACTCCCACTCTTTTTCGTATTCTCTATTCAAATCATGATTGTACTCGAGATTCTTTCTCGAGCTCGAGTATGTGTCGCGCAAGAATCCTACTCCACAATGGAATATGATTGGACCTCTAGGAATGGGCCTGCTGTAGGCTGGATCCCACCCCAACCATCTCCCCCTTCAGCTCGAAAAGGGAAACCTCATCACTTCTAGCTCATGAAGTGATGTACATGCTTGCCAACTATTGATATGTTCCTTACTTCTCCTTCGACAATATCTTTGTCATCATGTTTTCACCATTCTCATCTATATGGACATTCTTAAGCTGTAATTTTTTTTTCTCATTAGGCATTTCTTGTATCCAATGATATTGGATACCTATATGCTTTGACTTTGAGTGTAAACTTGAATTGTTGCTGAGATGTATGACACTCTGGTTGTCACCCTGAACAACATATTCCTGCTAAGTCTAACCAGATTTCTTTAAGAACCACTTTATCCATAATAGCTCCTTACTGGCTGATTGAGCTTGAAACCTGCACACAAAATACCGAATTTCAGAACTTCAAAATAGAGATGTGCAAGTGCTCAATTCTACTGTGATAGCAAGTGGCTATGTGGGTCGTGATCCACAAGGAGGGATAGCGATAGAAGCGTTCAAGGTTTGTATTGAAATCTTTGTGAAGAAAAACGAAGGTTCTTCTTTGTTTTAAGAAATTGTAATGCCCCGATCCTAAAGATACGGAGACGTTATGGCGATGCATATACGCGAGGAGAATACCCCACGTATATACGCTAAGCCTAAATTGTAACCTGAACAAGCTATAAACTAAACCATGATAATCAATGGTCACTGCAATAATACATATAAGGCTACACATGATAGCAATGAATAACAGGAAGAGAATGACAGCTGAATAGAAGTCAAATATGGTATACAGGAATTTAGGAATAATAACAAGAATAAATGCAAGTATACCAGAATAAAAGGGAGAGGACCCAAGCTCCTCGCAAGGCGTGCCATCTCATCGAAAACCTGCACATTAGAAACAATCGTCCAATAGCTGGACGTGCAAACCCAGGGTCGTCAGAACGCGACCATAATGAGTGTGTGTGTAAAGGGGAAACAACTCGTGCAGAAGAACAATGTGCATAAACAATAATAAGAACAACTACAGATAGAAAAGACTAAGTAACACAATAAATAACTGAACAGTAACACATATGAATACAACATGAATACAGGTAGAAAGGCAACTGGCACAACTGTAAATATTCAATCGATGTCAAGGCGTGTAATCTATCACATGTCACTAGGTTGGCATTCAGGTCTGGTCATTCAATCTGGTCCTGGTTATAATCATGCGTACAGTCATGTGTTATAAGGCAGGGTAACAATTCAGGGTATAATACAATGTGTCCATTCAAATCAATAAATAACAATCAGTGGTGTTCTACGTTATCTTTGTCACTTTCCCACCGGCGTCCCACAACATCCGACAGTTCACCCTGGAGCCCGCATATCCAGTAGAACTCATCCGAACTCCGATATGCGGGTATCATTGTTCGAACAGGGAAAGAGAACCAAATAACACGAGTCCTAGGAGTTATCATCATACAAGTGCGTGTGGATGCTAATAGGCACTGAGAATGTAATATCACGCTAACACCAGGTGGCACAGTCAGTAAATGACCCTACAGATTCAAGAGGTGGCCCCCACAGATTCAAGAGGTGGCCCCCACCACGTGTGTGGTGTGGCACTTTGCTCCGTGTGGCACTTTGCTCTGAGGGGAATGGATTCTAGAGGTGGCCCCCACGGATTCAAGAGGTGGCCCCCACCATGTGTATGATGTGGCACTTTGTTCCGTGTGGCACTTAGTTCCATTCAGGATCCACCGGACGCTAGCACGATTGTGGGATACATCCTCGTCATCCCGACACCAGGCGGCAAACCGCCGGACGCCGGTTTGACTGTGCTATTAACAGGTCAACAGTGCATGGGACATGGATACAGGGGTACAGGAGTACTAGATGCCAAGTAACAGAAATACGGTCATATGTCAAGGTCCAGTGAAAGGTGTCTAGTGTACAGTCAGTCAGGTAATGTCATCAGTAACAATCAATACCATATGCCATTTCAGTTACTGGGATACTACGGGACGGTAACAATATCAGTACAGTAACAGTCAAT
Organism: Agave tequilana; assembly: GCA_038442645.1. Classification (NCBI taxonomy): domain Eukaryota; kingdom Viridiplantae; phylum Streptophyta; class Magnoliopsida; order Asparagales; family Asparagaceae; genus Agave; species Agave tequilana. The sequence continues at coordinate 145,101 of JAVJIF010002726.1, read as the reverse complement.
CAGTAATCGTATACACGGTGAACAATATCAGTAACAGTAACAGTAACAGTAACCGTGTATACGATGAACAATAGAATTGTACTCTGGTTACAGTCAATCAATCATTCCCCAGTAACTTTAATGACATGGATACAATAACAGTAACAGTCTAGCTACTGCTCAATAAACAGTCTAAACTAAAGCTTAATCATAATCTCGTCCATCCATACTAAAGAGATATCAGTAACTAATCCATCAACTTATAGTCTCAATACAATCCTCATGAGTCATTAAGTATCAGTCTGTATCAGTGTAATTCAAAACGGTAACTACCATAACAATGAATCTGTAATTAGTCCTCTCCTCAACACTAATATGTTCTAATCCTATAGCCCCCAATAACTGAGATCAATTAATACCTAATATTAAACTCTAAGATATAGATCACCAATCATAATAAATCATCTCTGATAACTGAAATAGTCAATAACTAATCATGAAGCATATAGTATGTCCTCAAGATCATCAAGTCGACACATACTGAATCATATCAAGGTAGGGGAATCATCCTCAAATAACTTATGGTCTATAATATCTACTCTTGGTACCCAACATCATCGATATATCATCTAAACGAATCCCAAATACTAACAATATCAATCTCATCTCAATGCAAGTCAGGCTCCAATATAAGGAAAATAGATTCTGAATAACTTCTAACTCAAGATCAATTTAAAGCACAACTCAACTAATCCAGTCATATCTGATATGTCTTCCAATACTCAACTAAATAAGTCTTTTCTAACTACCGATCATCATTCAATATAAATAGCATAAGTCCCAAATCAAGCCAAGGTCATCATATCCAACTCATGATTCCAATAGTACATGCTCCACACGTATCAATACAATCAAGCAATCTGATATAATAATCGTTATTCCAACATATATCAATAATCAATACTAGTCCTCTCACTCTAATATACAACTCTGATTCATAAGTATTCACAATTTCTCAAGAGTTTACATTTCTATTAAGATTAATCATCAGTTCCCAATACTCGGTAATACATATCATTTACGTGCATCTAAGTTCTACTAGATCAAGTCATTACTACCAATGTTCCTCTCTTGAAGTCACGTTCATCCATCAATATTTATTACATAATCCATGGGTGAAGTCCACAATCCATCAGATGTCTATACATAACAATCAGACAGACACTAGTCGACTAGGGTCTGGGATTAGTCGACTAACAGATGGGTTAGTCGACTAATATCAGGTATTAGTCGACTAACCATGTTCTGTCAGCCATAGCCAGGTCTGATATATATATATATCTATTCTTCCCCAAAATCTCTACCATACATATAAGGGCTCCAACATGTATAGTCCACATAAATCATCCAACACTCGTATGGTAAACAAGGGATTCCAACATGATAGCTATATATACATGTGCATGACATATTTCTATATACATTCAACATGGTAGAAAAAGGGAAAGACAATGTACATCCCTACTTAAAGATCTCCACACGCATACTCATATCACATCAAATTAAACCATATACACGACATATCTTTGATCACATAATTTAAATAATGAGAGAGAGGGAGGGAGACACTCACCTGAGCTCGATCGCAAGAATCATAAGGCTCCAGTAAATCTACATAAATTATTAAATAGAAATGTTAGATTCTTTAAAAGAATATTTTAGGGAGTTTAAATCTTAGTTAATTAGTTTGGGAGTTGGAGGTATGATGCTTTAGGTTTACTGAATTTAGTAGATTTAATTTAAACCAATTTCTAATATTTTTGTTGGATTTTTAATATGCTTAACCATTAAAATATTTAACTAGTTTGAATTTACAATTAAGGAAAAATGGCTTTAAAGTGGTTGATTCAAATTAATTTATGTTGGTATTAGATTAAGATTTTATCATAAAAAGTAGAAGAGTTGTAGAATATTATTTATATTTTTCTCTATTTTTATTTTGATATTTTTAATAATTATTTAAATATGAAATTTGTGTCTTTCTTCCTTTCTTTCTTTCCCTTTTTTTTTTTACACTAAAGCCCAAGCCCAGGCCCAGGTTTCTTTTTTTTTTTTTTTAATATCCAGCCGAGCCTGGACCAGGCCAGGCCCAGGCCTGGTCCAGATTCCCTTATCATTTTTTTTTCTTTTCTTTTTTTTTTATTAAACAGGGCCCAAGGGCCCTTTGCAGTCTAGCCCGGCCAGACCCGGGCCAGGCCGACCCAGGCCAGGCCGGGTCTGATCGGCCTGAAACATCATTTTTTTTTTTTTTTATCATAAGTGTGATGCACAGTGGGCCGCCCAGCCCACTGTGCACCCAAGGGAGCGGGGTGCGATCCTGCTCTCGGCCAATGGCCGAGAGCAGGGTTGGAAATATATATATATTTTTTGAAATCCTTTATAAAAACTTCTAAAAATATATGTAAATATAAATTGGTTGATCTTCACATGTATTTTAGTTAGATTTTAGATTAGGTTTTGATCTATAAAAAATATTCATTAATAGGACATGATTTTAATAAACAATTTTGATAAAAAAAATTTTGATAAAACAAATTACTTACTTGATTTGTGATCCCCTAACATGCTCCTCAATTTGTACTTCAAGATCTGGATCCTTTTGTTCACGAGGAGAAAGAAGGATGAAGGTGAAAAGAGTTGGATTAAGGTTTTTCTTGAGGTAGAAGAAGAAGAAATGTTTAGGTTCTTTGAACCTGGACTCTAATTAGGCTAGATTGCTTAACTAGTAAGATAGGATTAGGATGGAAATTTAGATTGGAATTGAATTAGGATTAAATATTTAAATTAAATTATAGATTTGGATTTGAATTTGAATTAAGATTAGGATTGGGTTTTGGGTTAATGAGTAAGGATCTCATGGGTTATAAGTTATTGGGCTTTTAGTTAAAAGAAATAATAAATATGGAAAATAAGAAAATAGATAGTAGGCATGTGAGCTTAGTTTTTGGGCTTAAAGAAAAATAGAAAAAGGAGAAGAAAATGAATGAAAATAAGAAGTGGGCTTGACTCATGTGGGCTTAGTATAAAAAGAAGAAGAAAATAAAATGAAAAGGAGAATGTGCTAGACTTATTGGGCTTAGATGAAAATAATAATACTACTAATAGTGATTAACAATTTCATAATAATAGTTTAATAATAATAATAATAATTACAATAATAATAATATCACCAGTAAAATAAAATAAATACTTTAGAAAATTAAAAATACAGTATTTTAGATTAGAGATATTACAAAAATGAAAATGAAAAAGAGTTAGGTTAAAGTTAAGTGTGAAAGAAAGTGGTAGAATAAGAAGGTGGAGAAAATTAGAAAATGACTATGTACAAATAAATTGAAAAAGAATGAAAAAGATTTGGAAGATGTGGTGTTGGTGATCTAAATTAAAAATTACAAGAAAAGAAAGAAAAACTAAAAATAATTACTTACCTCCTTTTTACCAAAAGCTTACCTTGAATCTTGGCGACGATGTTACCTTGAAGTGGAGGCAATCAGCGCATAGCCCATAAGAGTTGATTATTGTCTCTTCCACATTACATCATCAAGACAAAACAAGCATGAAATGATACAGAGAGACTCAAATCCATCGTCATGAGCTATCGGTGGCACTCGCAAAGGCAAGACTCTTTCGATGCTTTTAGACTCACTTGGAGAGCAATTGGTACAAGAATGAGTGAAGTAGAAAAGAAGAAGAAGAAGAACACTAAAACGAAGTACATAAAAAGGTAAATACAAATTCGATTTTATAACAATAAAAGAAAAGAAAGAAACCTTACACCGGTGTCACTCTCAGTACAAACTTCGTTCTCGTTCTCCTATGAAACTCTGATCTCCTCTGATTTACATAAATTAAAACTAAAAATTACATGAAAAGAAAAATAAAAACCTACACTAAAAAAATGAAAAAGTGGACTAAATCCTATCTTTACATGGTCGTCCCCCAGAGGCTCTGAAAATCCCACTATTTATAGGCAAAACCCAACCTACAGGAGCGTATGAAGATAGGGAGAGCAAACGCTCCCCCTAACTCTTCAACAGAGCCGCGAAAACGCGGCTTTGGCCGCGTTTCCGCGGCCAGGGTGTGGCCAGGTGGTCACACCCTGTTGGTGGAGCTCCCCGGTTTCTTGATTTGTAATTATCTTTATCTGTATTTGCAGCTTATGTCCGGAATTTTGACGAAATGGCCTTTTATCCTTGGCTTCAAACAATCGATTCAGGGAGGATTCTTCCAACCGGTTTTCAACCTCTCTGATATGCCAAGATTTAGCCCTGATTCCTTAATTTGAATTTATTCTGAATTAAGTCAGGATTTGGTGGGCTTTTGGGCTCATTTCTCTTCACTCTCCTTTAGGAATGGGCCTGCAAATAAATTAAAGATTTAATTAGGAAAATGCAGAGTTTATTCTATAATAAGTAGGGGAATATGATATTAAATGTGCAATATTAGTGACCAATCACTGGCTTTTGCGACAACATGTACTCTGCTTCTGTAGTAGAGAGTGCAACACACTTTTACAGTTTTGATTGTCAATTGCTAAGATATAGATCACCCTGCAAAAGTAACCAGGCACTCTGATGTGGATCTCCTTGTATCAACATCTCCGGCCCAATTTAAGTTATTATAGCACACAAACTCATGTTATCTTGCATTGAAACACAAACTGGCCTTCGTCGTCCCTTTAAGATACCTCAAGATCTACTTATTACTGCCCAATGCTTTTTTGGGGATTAGCAAGAAATCTACTCACAACACCAACTACATGTGCAATATCGGGCCTTCGTACATATCATAGCATATATTAAACTTCCTACAACTGAAGCATGTGGAACTATCTTCATCACCTCCTCCTTTTTAGTTGAGGGCAATGTAGTGAACTCAATTTGAAATGATTCGCGAAAGAAAAACCAATTGACTTGGCCTGATGCTTACCGAATCTTTATAATACATTCTAAATGTAGCCCTCCTACGATACCCATGGATGCCTCGTCTTTCGATCACGAGAGAGATCTTCATCCATAAAATATGACTTAACAGTCCCAAGTCTTTCATATCAAAAGACTTACTGAGCTCCTTCTTCAGCTTTTCAATTTTGGACTTGTCTCCCCTGACAATAAACATATCATCGATATAAATAAATATGATAATGAAATCATCACTATCGAGCTTCTTAACATGCACACAATAATCTGAGGCTGACAGAGCATAACCTTGATCCACCATAAAAGAATCAAACTTGCGATACCATTGGTGTAACAGTCCCAGTTACAATAATCCTCAATCGATATAATAATATCTGAATTTCTTCTAATTTTTGACAATATCTTCTCTGTAATTATTACAGTTCCATGTACTACAACTATACAATTTCGGCTATAATTGACCTAATTATCACATCCTTCAGATGACCTAATTATCACATCCTTCAGATCACAGTTTCGAATATTAACAATCATAATATATATAAGCTCGAGACTACTCCTCTCGGCCTTCTCAATCCAATCACAATAACCATCTTCATCACAAAATTCAAAATAACACCACAATCATGCAAATATCTCCATACATAAATAAAGATCAAATTATCTAGTTCACAAGTCTAACACATATTACATAGCATAGATATCAAGTTGGGTTTTATATACAAGCATGAAACTGTTCATTAATGACATAATACAAGTAAATTGACAAGATTTGATTCTTCATGTAGTTCCAAAAGAAATGATGTCATGGTCCCAATTTTCAAATCACTGAATTATCATAATTATAAAATATTATACATAATTTCTCAGATAAGCACCAAAATTTTACTAGTAAATCTTCTATAATATGGGGTCTATTCTAATGCAACATATACAATTTCAGCTTGACATCGCTTACTTAATCACAATTTCGGCTTAACATCACCTACTTACATGGATATACAATTCATACTTATTACAAACGATCAATCCCATCAAATGATCCAAATCAATAGTTAAAATGGACCATCGAAGCCATTCTATATCTAAACCAAGATATATGTCACTATACATAAACATTAACATATATATCCTTGTACTAATTTAGACAATATCAACTATCCATGCTACTCAACAAATTCGTCTATACAAATGTATATACAAATAAAACACTTAAATATAATCAACTACTTGGTAGACCCACACGACAGTTACTCCAAAATTTTCTAGTGTTACACCTTTGACCAAAGTTGATTATTGCTTAGTATTCACCCCAAAGACATTAAATATGTAGGGGTGTGAGCTCACAGCTCAGTGAGTGAAGTTAATCTAAAATTTCAATGGTATTAGCAGTATGTAAGGTACATGATACAAAAAAAATGATAATGTCTCAATTAAATTGTTTATTTATTTCAATCTATTGTTCAATAAATACCAGTGTATGTATAAGCAACAAGTATCAGGGTTTTCATTTCAATTCAGAAAATCTACATTCTGATGTCATGTCAACAACTAACTATGTTTTTATTAGTACATTCTAGATTTTTGATATCCATCATACCTTACACTAGTAACACCTCAATATGCATATAGTGCACACATATATGTCACACACACATTCATCCACATTCAATAACTCTTTATCTTTCCCGTCTTCTTCACCTTCGATTCTTGTTTTCGGTCCCATCCTACATAATATAATATAATATTTTACCATCTTCCTCCATCCTCTAATTCTATATCCAGTCCCTTCTTCTATAATATATAACAATATTTTGCCGTCTTCTCCTCCTCCTTTTCTATATTGGTCTCTTTCTCCTGACACATCAATGTGGCACACACATACCAATAGTTCTCTCAAGAATTATGATCAAGCAAATACAATTAACATTCATCAATAACAATATCACAATTCTATCATAACATTGTATATGATTCAAACATATATGTATCAGTTATGATCAATATTAGATATTTCTTCACTTGATGAAATTATCAATCATTCATCCGAACACTTTAATTTAATGGACATACACCATCTTGTTTATTCACAACTATAATATTAATCAAAAATAGTATCCATAGCAAGGATTTGTAGCAACATGTTCTTTTTAACATGAATCCACAAACTTAAGTTTGTTGATGCCTTGATATACCCTATTCTAAAATTCATTATTAGTAAGCTTATTCATTCATCGAAAAGTGATAATTGCAATTGCTTCATAGTTAACTCTAATTTGGAAGAAGCCTCACTCACATCTAGCTCTATTGGTTTTCAAATCATCTAATACCACCGACACCATAATTCTCATCTCTAGGAACACAATGGTTCAAGAATGACCTGAATCTGACTCGGACGACAAAGATATCACCCGAAAACCAAACCAACAATTAACGAGTCAAACTGTAAATTTGAAGGTCCAACATGTAGTAATTTTTTGTTCATAAGGGGTCCAACATAATTTTACCTTTCTTTTAGATTTCAGGTCAGGTCGAGTTTATATGGGTTGGCTCTGGGTCTAATTTTGAAATCCTTTATATGTTTCTTTTAACCCATTAGCAGTAGCACTACTGCTGCTCTCGCAGTGGCTGCCGGTGTGGCGCTGCTCAGCCCTTGCCACTCGCTCCACCACCACCCTGCCACTTGGCCTTTGTGGCTTGCTGCCGATCATCGATAGAGAAGGAGAGTGAGAGGAGGTGGTGAAAAAGAAGAAGAAGATGATAGTGGTGATGATGCTCTTGTTGGCTCAGAGGCCCTTCACTCTAGTTTTGATGATGATTAACTCATGTAGTTATAGTTTACTAATAATCTTGTGATATTTAGTTTCAGATATTTGATCAAGATATTAGTAGGTGATTAGCTTCAACAAAGGTGTTTGGAGCTCTCACATGTAGATTCAAGAGCTCGGGCGTCAAGATCGCATCTAGTACTCGGTTGGTGTCAAGCTCGGTGGATCGTGTTTGGATCGAGTCGGCTTGGAGACACGAAGACTTCGTTTGTATTCAGTTTAGTTGTTTAGATCTTGTGTAAAGATTAGATAGTGTTGATATGTTCAAGTTCACATACACACACAGGTTTTTAAGTTTATTGGTTTTGGTTTCCAATTTAAGCGGATTTTAGATTTCACATCAAAAACATAGATAGATATCTTTATATGTATATTGGATTCTATCCATATACCATATACCTCAAAATTGTTTCAATATCATACTTTTGTATTCAGATGAGTTTTGGAGAAAACAGTTTTTCATTTCAAAAGTCAAAGTTTAGTTTTTGGAAAATACCGATTTTGTTTTAAAGGCAAATTTCCATATCACAAAAATAGTTCAAATTGTTTATAATATGTGTTGAAGTTTAGTCACACATATTTATATTTCAAAGATCATTAAAGAACTTATTTTGTGGAATTTATGTGTATTTTATGGGATTTTTTAGAAGGCAAATAATCAAGTATTTAATCCCTTAAACTTTGTGACCTGGCTGTCTGCCGGTCGACCGGTTAGACCTCCGTCGATCTGTCCGGTCGACCGATGTGCACAGACGTGCACAAGCCAAATGGCTGGAAGGCCGGTCGACCGGGCCGGTCGACCGCCAGAGAGCATCTGCTATCTGGAAATGGCCCCGGGTCGACCGGCAGAGAGCCTCAGCTCTCTGTTTCCAGGCTCGGTCGACTGGGCGGTCGACCGGAGGCACAACAATCATAAAAATGACCGTTGGCCGGTCGACCGTGCTGTCGACCGACAGCAGATTTTTTCTGTTGTCTTGGCCCAACGGCTTGTTTCTTGGAATGACTATAAATACCCATTCCTTTAGGCTGTTTCAAGAGCAAAAATTCCTATCTTCTTAAGTACTTTAGCTACAAGTTTTAAAAGAGTTTTTGGGTTTAAAAGTTCTATCTTTATTTATTTTAAAGTGTTGAAAAAATCAAAGAAAAATAGAGTATTTGGAATTGGTTTTTGATCTTTATTTCAACATCTATCTTGTGATTTTCCCAAGTATTTTTCTTTGTTGTTTTCATTTCCAAACACTTTACATTCTCACACTTGAGCTATCTATCTATCCTATCTATTATGATCTTGTTTTGTAAGGAAAATTGGTTTGTGGTTGTTGATACCACCAAGTGTTGTAACCTTCTTTTATTTGAGTTCCCTCTTGTGTAGAGGTGAGTGTGGAGGTTGTGTTGGTATCCCTCTAGTGAGAAGTGATTGAGGAGGTTGTGTTTGTTTGTTGGTATCCCTCTAGTGAGAGGTGATTGTGAAAGAGTTTAGTTGTGGTTGTATCCCTCTAAGTGTAGAGGTGATTGTTGTGAAGTTGTGGCTTTGAGCCTTATCCCTCTATCGAGATGTTGATCTTGTTTGGCTAAGTGCCTATCTTTCTATGTGTAGAGGTGATCATTGCTGTGCCTTGCCTCTTGTGAAGAGGTTGTGTTTGTTGGAGAGAGGAGTTGTGTACTTCTAGATTATATTACCCAAATCCTCAATGGAGGTTCCCTGTGTGGGAAGTCCTGTGTGGACGATATAGTGAAAATCTTTCTGTGTGAAGAAGAGAACGTAGAGTAGTGGCTCGAACCTCGAAACACATCTTGTTGTTGTGATTGATCCACTATCTCTAAACTCTCTCTCTTTTTGTGCATCGCATCATATTGTTCATATCATATATATGCTTAGGTTTGATTGTGTGCCATACTTGTGTTAAACCAAGAGAGTTTCATATAGTACCTCAACTCTTATTTAAAGGAATTTAGAGGAGATAGTCAGAGCCCTTCACCGGGAATTCGGCTACATTCTTTGATTACACTAAGTGTGTTACAGTTTAGTTTTAATTCCACATTATTTGTCATTAGATTAGCCACACACCTATTCACCCCCTCTAGGTGTACTTTCAATTGGTATCAGAGCCTACGCTCCTGATATTAGGTTTAACCACCTAGGAGTGAGATCTTGGTTAGCTAATCTAGATTTGCATTTGCACACTCACTTGTTTACACACACTCATGGATTATCTTGCACCTCCCATGTTTGATGTTTCTAACATCGATATGTGAAAGCTTAGAATGAGTATGTACCTAAAAACCCTAGGATTGAATGTTTTCCTTACCGCTACCAAGAAATCTTATCTTGAAAATAGCAAGCATATAGAGGCCAATGCACAAGCCCTAGAGGCACTTAGAAACACACTAAGTAAAAAATTATATTTCTATGGTTTCTCATTGTGATTCTGCCTTTGCAGTGTGGAACACCTTGACCTCTCCAAAGCTTCAAGAGCCAAACATTGTGGAGAAGAAATCTAGTGAAAATGAGTCCGACTAACATTGCTACATGGTCCAAGGGAATGACTCCCTGGAGGTAAACTCGAAAACTCAACTAAATGATTGTGCTAGTTCTTCCGGCGATGATTATGTTGATGCCAATGCTTTATATGAAGAACTATTTATTGTTTGTGAAAACCTTTTAGAAAAATACCAACTCTTGAAAAAGAAAAGCCTTAAACTAAAAGAAGAGAATAAGATTTTGTTTTCTAACTTGATGTGGCTTTGCAAGAAAGGGATGAGATTTCAAACGAAAGGGACTCATTAAAATCTCAACTTGATCTTACCCTTAATGAAAACAAAATCTTAAAAAGTAAAATGATTGTGATGAAGTTTTGAAGAAAAATGAAGTTCTAGCTTCAAAACTTGTTTTTGTTTTAAAAGAAAATGATTCTTTAAAAAACAAAATCATTTCTATTTCAAAGGAATTGGATTTAATTTCTAATGAAAATAAATCTTTAAAAAATGATTTGTCTTCATATGTTTGTCATGCTAGTGTAGCCTCACCTTCTAGTATATCTATAGCATGCTCTACCTCTTCTTCTATTATTGCAAATGATATATGTGCTTTAAAGAAGAGTGTTGATTGTTTGGGCTCCACTTTGAGCCAATGTGCCATGAACCACACACGGTTAGAATCCATGTTTCACAAGAAACATGCTCCTCACATGCATGCACACAAACCACGGCATACACATGCTTCTCACGTTCATAAACATGACATTAAGTATGCTCATGTGTACACATGTACACATTGTGGACGTAAGGGCCACCTTGTAAAATTTTACTTTGATAGAATTAATGATTCAATTTTTGCAAATAGATTTGTTTGGGTTAGGAAATGTGCTAACCCCCATGGACCCTATAGAGTGTGGGTACCAAAATTCACTCCTATTTATTTGATGTAGGTGTGGGCTCTCACATGACGTGAGAGGTGTTGGTGCCTTGAGGTGAATGCGTTCCAAGCTAAACGGTGACAATTTTGAATGCATCACTTTCAAGGGGAGTTTGGTGGGAGGACCACCGTGATTTGGAGGTATAGAGATGAGCCCTCTTAGTTTTGGTAACGATCTCTTACTCCTATTTAGTTTACATGCTTTCGTTATTGATTTTTAGCATGTCATATTTTAATGCTCATTATGCCATATGCCATGATAATTAGACTTATGACATACATATATAGTATTTGAGATACTCCCATGTTTATATGGATTATTATTTTTGTGTTCTCACTTTAGTTTAACTATTGTGTATATCTTATCTCTGAAACATGTGCATTTAGCCTAATGATCATATTGGTTTATATTTTGTTTTTATGCTTCATATTTTGATTACATGTTTAAATGTAACTTTCATTAAAACTTGTGTATATATTTGTATAACTAGTGAGCCACAAATTGATTATTACATGTTTGTGCTTAATTGCTCATTTGTACCCATTAGATGTACTAGTATATCCTAGTTTTGATGATTCATGCATTTCAAACTTGTATTCCCCATTTTGAACATGTTTTCATACGTTTAACTTCATGTATATGTTAATTTATTTAAAACTTCGGATATACATGTATACCCTTGAGTCATTTGCTTTTCATGCAAATTTTTATTATGGACTCATTTGTATTTAGGGATGTGTATGTATACCTTTAGATTTAGACAAAACACATGCCTTGGAGTTAGTATTATGTTTTTTGAAAATTAAATTTTCATATTTTTCATGTTTATAAAAGAATTTCATATTGAGCCTAATTGCCTATTCTCATGATTTTGTGATTACATGATTCTTACACTCACATTATTTTTATTTACTCATGATTTTTTATTTTCATGAGTTTCATATATGTGCTTTATAGACCTTGAGTGTCGATGATCGTGTGACTTACATATTTTTCATGAAATATATTCATGTTTTATTCCTTACTTGAAGGATTTCACATAGTTTTTAAATATTATCTTAAATTAGTCTTTATTCTTTAATTGGTAGTGATTTTCAAACTTGTTAAACTAATTTTAAAACTTATTTTTGAAAACCCCTACCATCCAAGGGCGGACGGATGGGCGACCATGCCTTGTGAGCCTAATTAAAAATCTTTTTAACATGTGAATGAAAGGGAGGTAGTATGAGTTATACAATTGTTCCTCATTATATTGTAAATTGGTATCTCAATTGATATTTTTTTGTATACCCATATTTATGTTTTCTATATATGTATGCGTCAAAACTTCAAATAGTATCAATTTTAATTGGTATTTTTATTTTCATACATATGTGTGATTTGATTGTGCTTACTCATATCTTTACATTTTAAAGCACAAATTATATTTATGCTAAGCTTGATTTAGTCCTTAATGACAATTATTTTTCAATTGGTATCTTAACAAGCTTATGCATGATTTTTATTGGTATTTCATAAAGGGGGAGAAAATTCATGTTTTATCTTTCAATTGGTATCTTTCAATCGAGTTTATTTTCAATTGATATCATACTCCCATTCTTTATGAAAAATACTTTGTTTTGGTATATGATAACATTTTCAATATTGGTATCATGTTTCATTTTAAATTGGTATCTGTATTGATATGAGTTATGCTTACCTAAATCAATTTGGTTTTTACTTTTAATTGGTATAAAAAATTTATAAGACATTTTTTTGTATCAAGTTACTTTGAAATTGATTGTTTGGTATCAAGATTTCCTATATATATATATCTTTCAATTGGTATTAAAAACATACAACGTGTCATTTTCTATTGGTATCAAAATTTACAAGACTTTTTTAAATTGGTATCAAGATATTTTCACATTGGTATCTTTTAGTATCTTAAAATTTTTGTTTACTTTCAATTGGTATCTTCAAAATATTTTGATTATTTTTAATTGGTATCATAAATTGGTATCATGACGTTTCGATGTATACCTTCATCCTAAATTGATATATTTTTCAATTGGTATCATAATGTTTTGATTTGTATTGCTTATATGTAAGGGAAGCTTAACATCTTCTCTATATATAGATTCATATTGAGTGTGTTTCATATTGAAGAGATTGACCTTTCTTTGGTATGCAGTACACGTGTGTAGTAGGAGCTTCACATCTCCTTTTATACATTGCATATTATGCTTTATGTGATTAGGGTTTAGTCATCTCTTTTCATATAAATGCATGTATGCAGGGGAGTTAACTTAACGTCTCTCCTCTTCATGAATATATATTGCATATATATCTTTATTGTTTGATTTGTTTCACCCATTTGTTGATGATTGACAAAAAGGGGGAGAGAAATTCGGAGAATGATTTTGAGTTTATATGCATGTTTATAAAAAGGGAAAAAGAGAAGTCTTTGATGAGTTTTCTATATGCATGATTACTTACAATTGATATCATATATGCATGTTTATTTTTTACAATTGGTGTCGAGCATATATGTTTTTGTTTATACAAAAGGGGAGAAGTATTCTTCACTTATGCATGTTTGCGTTGAGCATTCATTATATATCTTTATATTTATTGCTATGCATGAGTTAAGGGGGAGGTTCTATGAAGCTTAACTTTAATGCATATATAACTCCATGAGTTTTGTCATCATCAAAAGGGGGAGATTATTGGCCCAGAGGCCCTTCACTCTAGTTTTAATGATGATTAACTCATGTAGTTATAGTTTACTAATAATCTTGTGATATTTAGTTTTAGATATTTGATCAAGATATTAATAGGTGATTAGCTTCAACAAAGGTGTTTTGGAGCTTTCACATGTAGATTCAAGAGCTCGGGCGTTAAGATTGCATCTAGTACTCGGTTGGAGTCAAACTCGGTGGATCGAGTCGGCTTGGAGACAAGAAGACTTCGATTTGTGTTCAGTTTAGTTGTTTAGATCTTATGTAAAGATTAGATAGTGTTGATATACTCAAGTTCACATACACACACAAGTTTTTATGTTTATTGGTTTTGGTTTTCGGTTTAATCGGATTTTGGATTTCATGTCAAAAACATAGATAAATATCTTTATATGTATATTGGATTCTATCCTTATACCATATACTTCAAAGTTGTTTCAATATCATGTTTTTAGATTTAGATGAGTTTTGGAGAAAACAGTTTTCCATTTCAAAAGTCAAAGTTTGGTTTTGGAAAATACCGATTTTGTTTTAAAAGCAAATTTTCATATCACAAAAATGTTCAAATTGTTTATATTATGTGTTGAATTTTAGTCACACATATTTGTATTTCAAAGATCATTACAGAACTTATTTTTGTGAAATTTATGTGTATTTTATGGGATTTTTTAGAAGACAAATAACTAAGTTTTTAATCCCTTAAACTTTATGACCTGGCTGTCTGCCGGTCGACCGGCCGGTTGCCGAGTTAGACGTCAGTCGACCAGTCCGGCGACCGATGTGCACAGACGTGCACAAGCCAAATGGCTGGAGGGCCGGTCGACCCGGTCGGTCGACTGCCAGATAGCATCTGCTCTCTGGAAATGGTCCCGGTCGACCGGGCGGTCGACTGACAGAGAGCCTCAGCTTTCTGTTTCCAGGCCTGGTCAACCAGGCGGTCGACCGGAGGCACAACGGTCATAAAAATGACCGTTCACTGGTAGACCGTGCGGTCGACCGGCAGCAGATTTTTTCTGCTGTCTTGGCCCAACAGCTAGTTTCTTGGAATGACTATAAATACTCATTCCTTTGGGCTGTTTTGATTAACAATTTCAAGAGCAAAAATTCTTATCTTCTTAAGTGTTTTAGCTACAAGTTTTAAAAGAGTTTTTGGGTTTAAAAGTTCTATCTTTATTTGTTTTAAAGTGTGGAAAAAATTAAAGAAAAATAGAGTATTTGGGAATTGATTTTTGATCTGTATTTCAACATCTATCTTGTGATTTTCCCAAGTGTTTTTTGTTGTTTTCATTTCCAAACACTTTATATTCTCACACTTGAGCTATCTATCTATCCTATCTATTAGGATCTTGTTTTGTGAGAAAAATTGGTTTGTGGTTGTTGATACCAGCAAGTGTTGTAACCTTCTTTTATTTTAGTTCCCTCTTGTGTAGAGGTGAGTGTGAAAGTTGTGTTGGTATCCCTCTAGCGAGCGGTGATTGAGGAGGTTGTGTTTGTTTGTTGGTATCCCTCTAGTGAGAGGTGATTGTGGAGGAGTTTGGTTGTGTTGGTATCCCTCTAAGTGTAGAGGTGATTGTTGTGAAGTTGTGACTTTGAGCCTTATCCCTCTATTGAGAGGTTGATCTTGTTTGACTAAGTGCCTATCCCTCTAAGTGTAGAGGTGATCGTTGTTGTGCCTTACCGCTTGTGAAGAGGTTGTGTTTGTTGGAGAGAGGAGTTGTGTACTCCTAGATTGTATTACCC
This sequence comes from Agave tequilana, assembly GCA_038442645.1. Taxonomy (NCBI): domain Eukaryota; kingdom Viridiplantae; phylum Streptophyta; class Magnoliopsida; order Asparagales; family Asparagaceae; genus Agave; species Agave tequilana. The sequence goes on along the minus strand of JAVJIF010002726.1, from coordinate 129,439 downwards.
AAATCCTCAGTAGAGGTTCCCTGTGTGGGAAGTCCTGTGTGAACGATATAGTGAAAATCCTTCTGTGTGAAGGCGGGACGTAGAGCAGTGGCTCGAACCTCGAAACACATCTTGTTGTTTGTGATTGATCCACTATCTCTAAACTCTTTCTCTCTCTTTTTGTGCATTGCATCATATTGTTCATATCATATATATGCTTGAGTTTGATTGTGTGCCATACTTGTGTTAAACAAAAAGAGCTTCATATAGCACCTTAACTCTTATTTAGAGGAATTTAGAGGAGATAGTCTAGAGCCCTTCACCAGGAATTCAGCTACACTCTTTGGTTACACTAAGTGTGTTGCAATTTAGTTTTAATTCCCCATTATTTTTCATTAGATTAGCCATACACCTATTCACCCCCCCTAAGTGTACTTTCAGCTCTGATGATGCTTGGACCCTCCCTCGCCGTCAGCCTCCTCGACCTCCGGAGCCGCCGCCATCCACCTGGCTTGACCAGACAAACCCTAAAAAGAAGGGGAAGAGGGATAGGAGTGTGTGAGGGAGAGTGAGTGGGGAGGGGGGGGGGGAGAGAAAGATAGGGAGAGAAACTGATATTTTCATCTCATATTTACCCTTATATATATTTCCACCAATTAATCCTTAGCATGACATCTCTCATCACCATTCCCCCACCCCAACCCAAACTTCTCCACCTCAAGCTTACAAAGGCCAGCTCACTTCTCCCCACTAATCACTCACTAACTTAACTAAATATGTATTATTTTACTTAGATGGATTTGAATAATTAAGTTGGTATCTCTCATTTTTACAATTTTGTAGACACCCAAACTTATACACACACACACACACACACACACACACTTATATACATACATGTAAACACACTTATTTTCTTTGATTGAATTAGATTCATCTAGTTAATAGAGTGTTAAATAATAAACCTATTAACTATAATCACTAAGATTTTAGTTTGTCTGATATTCAACTTTTTTGTGAATCGATACAATAATATATAAGAGACAATGAGGAGCAAATATGTTCTATTAGTCAAGGTACTTTGGAGGAGCCAACAAGTTGAGAAGCTACCAAGGAGTAAGAAGATTAAATATGGAGATTCTACCCTCGTTCATTCCAAGCTACACCAATTTCGAGGACAAAACTTCCTTAAGGAGGGTAGAATTGTAACACCCTAATTATCAAAATATTAATTTAATGCTATAAATTACAGTTAATGAGATAATACTAATAATGGACTTGATAATCCATGAGATTATAAATTTTGATTTAATGAGAAATAGAAACAAATAAATTATAATAAATCATAGCATGTTGATATATCACTAATTGCGTTAATGTGTGGACATCTTAAAAAAAAAGTGTGTATACATGTGTGTGTGTGTGTGTGTGTGTGTGTGTGTGTGTGTAAGTTTAGGGTGTATACAAAATTGTATACATTAGAGATACCCCATTTAATTGTTCATATCCATTTAATAAAACTAATATATATTTAGTTAATTTAGTGAGTGATTAGTGGAGAGAAGTGATTGCATCTCAATTTTGCATTATTATTGTCACATTTGCACATTTATTCTTGATTATTTTTTATTTAACATTACTTTTTAATCCTCTTTTTGATTATGGTGTGTAGTTACTTAAATGAGAAGATAAGTATACAAGAAGATTCTATTTTATCCCTAATCCTATCTAAATTTGGATTTCAATTTAAATCAATTTAAAATTAAGAAGAGGAAAAGATATATCATCTTCAAAATTCAAATTCAAAATTAGAACATATACTTCTAGAAGATGCATGTGATAAAGCTAATCCTAATAGAGATAAGGAGGATAATTCAAATAAAATAGTGTTCAAAATCAATTCAGACTCGGATTTAGACTGTACTCCTTTTAGTATTCAGATCATAACTTTCACTACAGATATTAAAATCTGATGATTAAATATGCTAGGAAAGAGGCCTTGAAAGGCTACAATTCATATGTTGACCAACTTTTCTAATTCAGCAATCAACACGCCGACTTGCTACAGGATTGAATTCCCCATTAAATTAAGAAACCTTCTAATTTGTATCCTATTGTAATTAGCTTTGAGACCTATTTAAAGAGCTGAGATATCTTATAATCAAGCATCTTCACATCAGAGATCATACTTAGGAGTTTTCTTTGATTTCTCTTTAAAATTTCTTTTTAAATTTTTAGATTATAATTCTACTTCTAGTTCTACTTCTACTTCAAGATTTGTGAGAAGGAAAAACCATTGTAATTCGAGGTGACAGATCAATACAAAGTGCTTTCGTTCTTTTCATATTTTCTTTGTTATTTACTTTATTTTTACTTTTTCTTGCTTTCTTTATTTCTTGTTTTCTTTTGCTTGCCATATTTACCATGATGTGTAGGTAGATTTTTTTCTCATGGCTTACTACGATATCACCACCATCACATCTAATGTCTAGTAGATAACCGGTTAGATCATATGCATGTCTATTCTAATCTTTATTCTTAAAGACTCATTAGGATAAGTAACTAGGTTAAACACTTTTTAATTGTTCTTCTCAAACTATACTTAATAAAGATCTTGAGATTTTAATATCAACTTTAATAAGTGTTCGGGTTAAATATTTGCTTGTACTTTCTAATGATCTTTTTTATTCTATATTTGATCGACAATTTTGATATTGTAATGTTACATCTTTGTTAGTGCTATTTCAATCCGTATCCTAATTTCTGTCCTATGTATCTTACTTTTTCTTGTAGTAAAATATCAAGTTTAGGATTTGATGTGAAGTAATTTTCTATCTAGCGTAGCTTGTATGGTGATCGATTATTAGTGAGCTATAAACTTTTCTTTTAGGTTAACACTTTCTCCCAATACAATCCATCTTTTCTGTTTCTAAGTTCTAACAACAGAGAAGATCATAAGAAGGCAACAGTATCGAAAAGCTTCTATGGCATCTCTCCCTGAGGTTTGACCCGCTTTATCCCAAGCTACCGCGATTAAACTGAGAAAAATAGAGACACGCTTCGATCTAGATAACTCCACTTTAACCCTGTTATTTAATTTCTATTTTCAAGCAATCAAAATTTTGGCATTGTTGCCGAAGAGGGAATGATACACGTGTAAGTTCACCTAGAGGGGGGTGAATAGGTGATGGCTAATCTAATGGTCACTAAATGCCAAATAATGCGGAATTAAAAACTATTATGACCTAATCAAAACTCTTATACTAAACACCACGTATAACACAAGAGTGTTGCCGAATTCCCCGTGAAGGGCTCTGGACAAACTCCTCTAGATTCCCCTAGATAAGGGTTGAGGTGCCGCGTTGGCTCTCTTGGTTAAATACAAGTGTTAGCAAACAAACCCAAACAAGTATAACAATTAAGCACACAAGTATATCATGCATGTAAAGATAAACACAATAGAAGCATGCAAGATATAAACAAGAGACAAAGAGAGAGAAAGTGAGCAATCGCAAACACAAGGGATTTGTTTCGAGGTTCGAGCACCCTTGCTCTACATCCCCGCCTTCGACACACGAAGGATTTCCACTAAAATCAATCCCGCCGGATCACTCGGTGCCGCAACACCTACAACGAGTTCCCCCTAGAACTCCTTGGACTCTCTCTAGTCCGTACACACCGCAAGCCCACAAGCTCGCCGAGGCCGCACCTCAAACACCAAGTTCGCACCCGAACTCGAAACACCGCGGACACACACGTCCGCCTCCTCAAAGTACAAATAACAAGTCTTTGGTGATCACAACTGATTGGTCGCTAATGTTGCATATTTAGTATCATATTTCCATACTTATTTTAGAATAAAAGTCTGCATTGTCCTAATTAAATGCTAAATTTATTTGCAGGCCCAATCCTTAAGGAGATGAAGAGAAATGAGCCCAAAAGCCCACCAGAATTCTGAATTAAATCAGAATTAATTCGAGCTCACTAAATCAGGGCAAAATCAAGAGGTTGAAAACCAGTTGAGAAGAATCCTCTCAGAATCAATCGGTTAAAGCCAAGAATCCAAGGCCATTTCGTTACACTCCAGGACTCAAACTGAAAATCCAATAAAGGATAAAGTCAGAAAGAAACACCAGAACGACCCACCAACGGGGTGTGGCCATCTGGCCATACCCTGGCCGCGGAAACGCGGCAAAAGCCACGGATACACGGCTTGGTTGGGGAGTTAGGGGGAGCGTTTGCTCCCCCGATCTCCCCGGGATCTTCTTCGTGTGGGTTATGCCTATAAAAGGGCAGTCTTTTTGCTGAAAATAGGACGACTATGCAGAGATAGGATTTAGCCAACTTTTTCATTTCTTAGTTTTAGGTTTTTCATTTCTTTTTATATAAATTGTATGTAAGCTTAGGTTAGATGATGATTCATGTAAGTAAGAGAAAGAGGCATATGTTGAGAGTTACACCGATATACCCTCCTCCTTTCTTCCATCGTTTCACGCAATAAAAGGTAACATTTTTGTGTTCTTCTTTACTTTCATTTTCTTTTGTTTTCGTCTTCCTCTTCTACTTTACCTCGTTTGTTTTTGTTGAGTTTACAAGTGAATTCCAAAGCATAAGTTTAACGATGTTATGTGAGTGCCAACGATAGTTCATGAAGACGTTCTCCTCCTCAAGACGTATCACTTCATGCTTGTGCGAGACTTGATGATATAATGCGAACGGGGACTGAGCTCGGGCTTATGATCTATGCGTTGAACGCCTCCTAAACAAAGGTAGAACATACAAAGGTTTTCAGGTAAGTCATCAATCAATCTAGGTAAGTATTTCTTCCTCTTCTTTATTTTCTTTCATTTCTGTAAATTAAATCACCAACACCACTTCTTTTCACTTCCTTGTAAATAATCATTTGTACATAGTCGCTTTTGCCGTTTTCTGATTTTTTCCACCTTCTTCATCTCTCATTTTCTTCTAACTTTAACATAATTCTTTTCCATTTTTTTTAACTTAAAAAAAGAGAAGACTCTTGTTTGGTTTTCATAAAGATTTCAATATAAAAACGTAAACGCTTCTATTGGAAAACCCTCCTTGTGGATCACGAGCCGCATAGCCACTTGCTATAGCGATAAGAATTGAGCACTTGCACATCTTTATTCTTAAGTTCTGAAATACTGTATTTTGTGTGCAGGTTGTACTTCAATCAAATTTTGGCACCGTTGCCGGGGAGGGTAACGTTGTTTTTATTGAAATCTGATTTTTCTTGAAAATTTTTTAGAACTAAAACGAACTTTCTTCTCTGTTGCAGGTTAAAGGGCAAGCAAAGCAGGAAATTAAAGTTGCAATAACATATAAGTGGTCTTGGGCCTCTGCTCTAGAAAGCAGAGACCAAGTGCCCTCTTGCTTTGCCGCGGATCCGCGGCCAACGCCGCGAAAACGCGGCAAAAAGGAGTGGACTACTAACTGTCTTTTTGCAGGGCTGCTTGCTTTATAAATTCTAGTTTTCTGCAACTTTACTTTTTCTTATATGCCATCACATAAGCCTGCTAATAATCAACAGTAAAACGTTTGTTGAAAAGCTAAAAAAATTGATTAGACGTTTGCATTTTTAGGCACGTGTCTTTTCAATTCATTTATTTTTGCTGTTGAAGAGTGCTGGAGCAAGGTACGTTCGCATTGCATTTAGAATAAGACTCATCCCTTGGTTGATTTTTATCGCTTTGAGTGAATCTTATTTACATATCTTGTACACTTGCACAAATTGATTTTAAGGGCACCAACCCTTAACAAGATAAGGTGGGATTTAATAACCCTTCCTTAGTCCAAAAATCAGATCCAAGCACTCACTAACCCAAGCCTAACTAAAAATGAGTAGACGTTGGCCCTAGGGATATCTCGGACTCAATTAGGAGATTATCCTAAGGGTAAAAGGTGTTGGAACTTGACTCCTACCAAATTAGTGTCTAGGAAAGGGATTGAGGGTCGAAAGCCCGAAGGTTGGTGGTTATTTAATTAAGAAACGTTTTTGACGGAAAATCTCCCTCCAACCTTACCCTGACCTGGCTGATTCGCTTGTGGTCAAAGTCTGCATTAGACCTCCCGTGGATAGTCTAATCAGTTAGGAGTCGTCTAGGTCATAGGTCTACCCTAACTTAGTTTAGAATTTTTCCTTTTTGTTCCCTTATTTGTTTGCTTTTTCTTTCTTTTTTGTTTGTATTCCATTGTGTAATATGGCTTATAATAATAATTTTTTCAATTTCAATAATAATTCATATTACACACCGACTTCATTTTCGGATATTACCAACCCGGCATATCATAACTTTGACCTACCTAGTGTGCCGGATTGGTCTTATCCGAATCAATATAACCCATACCCCCAATCTAATGACTATATTTTCCAGAATGATTTCAACTCTTCACAGAGTCAGTGGGGATTCACCTCCCCCGAGCATAATTTTCAACCAACTTGTCCTCCTTCTCCACCTAGTCCACAATATTTTCAAGATTCATACTCAGATCCACCAGTCCAAAATAGAAAACCATCAATTTTGAAAATGAGTATGCGTGAGTCCAAACAAAAATCTCAAAATCTAATGGACTCACGATTTCACTACCACTTCCAAGACAATTCTTCATCTTTTCATCACAACAATGAACCTATCAACTATGAAAAGATGCTTGAAGCCATGACTCAGGCTCAAAACGCCCGTAATCGTAACATAGATATGATGGTCCAATCTCTACGTTCCCACCATTTGCCTTTTTCTGATGTCACTAACCAATCTGTTAGAGCCGACGAGTCAGGTTGTTTTAGAAATCAAGGTTCCATTTCAGAACAATCATTAGAACTTGCCCAAACTCCAAATTTTGATAGTTTGGCAAGTTATCCTTTTCCTGAAATCGAACTTGAAAATGAATATGATCATGAACCTCAACTTAGTGATTCAGTTTTACTTCCTGATTCAATAATGACTCCGGTGTCCTCACCTGATTTCGATCTTCTTCCGAGTCAACATTGGATCCTGTGCCAATTCATTATGAAATTGAATCACCCATTTTTGATGATCATATTGAACTTGACCAATTTTACACTCTTGAAAGTCCCATTGATAAATTGGCAAGTTCTCCATTTTTTGATATTGAACTCAATGAGATATGTGACCTAGATTCTCAAATCTGTGATCCAGTTCAACTTTCTGAATCAATATTGACTCCTGCTTTGTTACCAAACTTGAGTAATACTTTAGAGTCAGCTTTGATTCCTCCACCTATCATTCCTGAACTTGAATCACCCATATTAGGTCACATTCCATTGTTGGAAAATACATGTGGACTTGAGTTTCAACTTCTTGACTTGGACCCAATTCCTAAACCTATTTCGACTCCTGAACTTTTATTTGACTTATGTCACCTTCCTGAGTCGGTGTTAGTTCCCGTACTTCCTGAGTCCAAGTCAAACATTCTATCATTTCACACTCATTTCTGGGACGAGGTGGTTGACAAATTTGACTCCGAAATTTGTTATGGAATTTGGAAATTAGATGGGGTTAAATACTTAATAAAGATCCTTCATGGATACACAACTCTAATGGGTTATATTAAAGAAATTTCTAGTGGGTTCCTCCGAACCCAACGAAAAGTTGATTGGGCCGCATTTCGTGGACCAATCAGACCACCACCGGAACCACCACCTTAAGGTAACATTTTCCTTCCCTTTCTTCTTTTTCATGCATCTATGCATTAATTCATACATTGAGGACAATGCATGAGATAGGTGTGGGGGAGGGTTCTAACCTAACTTCAAAAAAAAAAAAAATTGATTGACATTTTTCTTTACTTTTAAAAACTTTTTGAAAATAGAAACAATATTTTGACATATTTTTTGTAAGAAATTAAGTCAATTTTAAGGAATAGGAAAATCCAAATTAGGATTTCCTATACTTGGTCGAAATAAAATTATTTGTTTGATTTTTAGGGTTAGGAAGATAATTTGTCAAAGTAATTTAGTCTTGATCTTTGCCTTGATGAAATATGCACACAAAATACACTTACACACTTAGGGTTTAAAAACAGAGACTCTTATGCCTTATAAAAAGAAATATAAAAAAAGAAAAAAAATAATAAGTCTAATTATTGATTAGCTAGGTGCTTTGGCCTAAGCAAGCCTTAGTATTTATGCAAAAGATAATTAGATAAGTTTGAAAAGAAAAAAAAAGATGTATCCTCTGATTAAGCTGGGTATTTATGCCTCATGAAGCATAAGTGTTCACGCCTAAAAGGGGTGCATCGTATAAAAAAAAAATGTATCCTCTGATTAAGCTGGATATTTATGCCTCATGAAGCATAAGTGTTCACACCTAAAAGGGGTGCATCGTATAAAAAAAAAAGTATCCTCTGATTAAGCTGGGTATTTATGCCTCATGAAGCATAAGTATTCACGTCTAAAAGGGGTACATCGTATAAATAAAAAACCTTAGTTTCGTGGCCTTATCTGCTCGAGTGTTTAAGTCCTTAGGCGCGTTTTCTCACCTGGTACCCAAAAACTGTCCAGTTTGGGTGTCACCGACTGAATGCTCGTTACATGGGCAGATTAAAAAGCCTAATGAAATTGAGGAATAAATCTCACCAAAAATAAATAAATATAAGGCATGGGAGTTAATGTTGAAGAACCCTTAGTAAACTTCACAGTCACGATGTTGCATACGACTTAGGGTAAAGTAATAGACTAGATGAGAAGTACAATTTGACTCCTTACCTTGATTGATAACAAATTTTTGAATAGAGACTAAGTTTAGGAATGAAAAATTCAGTTTTCCTATAACTTATAGATTGCTTAAATCTTACAATTATATTTCAAATATTTTTCTCTTTCAAAATGCTTTTCGAAAATACTAACTATTTATTTCCCTTTCTTTAAGGATTTTGTGGGCGTAATCCGCTGAAAACCCTCACGAGACAAAACTCGTCCTTTAGGGGAAACCTAGAGGTTTAACGGCTTGTTGCACATGCTCAGTGCAATCGCGTGACCTGCGAAAGTGGTCTAATAATCCTTAGTATAGTTTAGTTATTTTGCTCGAGGTCGAGCAAAAGATAGGTATGGGGGTGTGATTGGTCTCTAATGTTACATATTTAGTATCATATTTTCATACTTATTTTAGAATAAAAGCCTGCATTGTCCTAATTAAATGCTAAATTTATTTTCAGGCCCAATCCTTAAGGAGATGAAGAGAAATGAGCCCAAAAGCCCACCAGAATTCTGAATTAAATCAGAATTAATTTGAGCTCACTAAATCAGGGCAAAATCAAGAAGTTGAAAACCGGTTGAGAAGAATCCTCTCAGAATCAATCGGTTAAAGCTAAGAATCCAAGGCTATTTCGTCACACTCTAGGACTCAACTGAAAATCCAACAAAGGATAAAGTCAGAAGGAAACACCAGAACGACCCACCAACGGGGTGTGGCCATCTGGCCACACCCTGGCCGCGGAAACGCGATAAAAGCAGCGGATACGCGGCTTGGTTGGGGAGTTAGGGGGAGCGTTTGCTCCCCTGATCTCCCCGGGATCTTCTTCGTGTGGGTTATGCCTATAAAAGGGCAGTCTTTGTGCTGAAAATAGGACGACCATGTAGAGATAGGATTTAGCCAAGTTTTCCATTTCTTAGTTTTAGGTTTTTCTTTTCTTTTTATGTAAATTGTATATAAGCTTAGGTTAGATGATGATTCATGTAAGTAAGAGAGAGAGGTATATGTTGAGAGTGACACCGATGTACCCTCCTCCTTTCTTCCATCGTTTCAAGCAATAAAAGGTAACATTTTTATGTTCTTCTTTACTTTCATTTTCTTTTGTTTTCATCTTCCTCTTCTACTTTACCTCGTTTGTTTTTGTTGAGTTTACAAGTGAATTCCAAAGCACAAGTATAACGATTAGGGGTGCCATCGGATCGGATACGGATCGGATATTACCTCTACCATATCCATATCCGCACCCAACCTTCGGATATGGATACGGATACGGATATTGGCGGATGTGAAAAAATGATATCCGTATCCGCCAAAATCGGATATCAGATATAAATCGGATATTAGCGGATCGGATGCGGATACTAATCGGATATGTTAAAAATGGATATGGTTAAAGATAAATTAAACAGAAATGCTTATATTACTTTTTATCTCATCTACTACAATATTAAATGTGATACATACTATGATATTATTGTGTACATATCAATACATTCATCGTATTCATTTTCATTTGACTTCTATAACAATAGATTACACGTCCTCCGGTGCTAAATGCTGATTCGGATGACATGGTTGATGTCGAAATACTCAAAATATCATGTGGTGCTCTTGCAAGAATCAAATACTTTTCACTATTATTTTTTCACCAACTCAAAATATCAAAATTTAATACCTTATTCCATTGAAGAATAGTCTTCTCCATACCGATATCATTATGAAGCACGCAACATTCGGATATCGGATCGGATACGAATAAGATATTACTTTTACCATATCCGTATCCGCACCTACCTTTCGGATACGGATACGGATACGAATATTGACGGATGTGAAAAAATGATATCCGTATCCGGATTGGAGGCGGATTCGGATGCGGATATCCGCGGATAATCCGTATCCGGTGGCACCCCTAATAACGATGTTATGTGAGTGCCAACGATAGTTCATGAAGACGTTCTCCTCCTCAAGACGTATCACTTCATGCTTGTGCGAGACTTGATGATATAATGCGAATGGGGACTGAGCTCGGGCTTATGATCTATGCATTGTACGCCTCCTAAACAAAGGTAGAACATACAAAGGTTTTCAGGTAAGTCATCAATCAATCTAGGTAAGTATTTCTTCCTCTTCTTTCTTTTCTTTCATTTCTGTAAATTAAATCACCAACACCACTCCTTTTCACTTCCTTATAAATAATCATTTGTACATAGTCGCTTTCGCCGTTTTCTGATTTTTTCCACCTTCTTCATCTCTCATTTTCTTCTAACTTTAACATAATTCTTTTCCATTTTTTTTAAACTTAAAAACAGAGAAGAACTCTCGTTTGGTTTTCATAAAGATTTCAATAACAAATCGTAAACGCTTCTATCGCAAAACCCTCCTTGTGGATCACGACCCGCATAGCCACTTGCTATAGCGGTAAGAATTGAGCACTTGCACATCTTTATTCTTAAGTTCTGAAATACTGTATTTTGTGTGCAGGTTGTACTTCAATCAACAACACTTTGATCACCTAAAACAATCTCACTACAACACTCCTATAGGATGAATATGTCTATGAATTGCTCAAGTGTTTATGAGAAAACAAGGAAAGAGATGGTGGAGGAAAACTCAAGAAAATCTCTTTTAACACTCTTGATAAAACTCCCCTTTTGATTGGAAGTATTAGCTCTCAATTTAGTGGAGAAAACTCTTTTAATGGAGTGGGAAAAACTGGCTCAAAGTCCACTAGAAATCTTATTAAAAAACAATGCCCAAACCCCCAAATTTATAGGGCTAGAAAAACTAGCCGTTAGGATCTGTCAGGCCTGTCGGTCGACCGCCCGGTCGACCGGCCAACGGTCATATTTCAGACCGTTTGAGCCATCGGTCGACCGGTCGGTCGACCGAGCTAGGATACAGAGAGCAAGTCTCTCTGTCCGGTCGACCGCTCGGTCGACCGGGGCCTTTCCAGAGAGCAGAGCTCTCTGGACGGTCGACCGGGTCGGTCGGCCGGCCCTCCTGCCAGAACTGGCGTGCACGTCTGTGCACGTCGGTCGACCTCCCGGTCGACCGGCTTAAGCCAGATCAGAAAACTTAGGGATTTAAAACTAGGTCTTTTTGGTTGAAGTAAAATCCCATAAAATCACAGAAAATCTACAAAAATAGTTTTACCAATATACTTTGATAAACAAACATGCTTGCACAAAATCAAGGCATGTTATAAATGATTTGGACTATTTTTGTAAGTTGGAAATATTGGCTCAAATGAAAAACAGTTTTTTTCCAAAAACTTGATTTTTCTAAAACTTGTTTTCCAAAAACTTCACCAAATACAAAAACAAGATATTTAAACTACTTTTAAAGCATAGTGTGTATGAATTTGATCTACTACACAAACATGGTGAAATATCTATGTTTTTGACATTATGCACTAAACATGGTTTTGGATAAAACATGTAAACTTGAAAACCAAAAACCAAACGGTATTTTCTAAAATAGAAAATCTTTTGTAAAAACAAAACTATCAAGAGTGTGTGTGTATATGTACTTAAGCAATCCACCAACTACTCTATCCTTTACATTTTATCTAAAAACAAAATCTTCTAAAAACAAACCTAGACTCAAGTCTTCATCTTCTTGAAGTCTTCACTTGAAGCCTTCTTGACTTGGTCCAAACACCGTGCTAGCTCCAAAACTTGACTTCAAATCCTTTGTTGAAGCTATGCACCTACTAAGATCTTGATCATAAATCTGTCACTAATTAAACACAAGATCATTAGTAAACATAACTACATGAGTTGATCATCATCAAAACTAGAGTGATGGGCCTTCGGGCCAACAATCTCCCCCTTTTTGATGATGACAAAACTCATGAAGTTATATATGCATGGATTAAAGTAAAGGTTCAAAGAAGCTCCCCCTTAACTCATGCATAACAAATAAACAAATAAATATGCAGTGTATGCTCATAAACATGTATGCAAATCTAGGAGATAAACATGCTAACAAGCATAAAACAAATCAAATTCTTTTTCTCCTATTTGCAAAACAAAACATATATGCATAAACAATCATTTTTCTCAAAACATGCATATAAACCAAAATCTTTCTCCCCCTTTTTTGTCAATCATCAACAAAGGGGTAAAAACACAATCAATAAATTTTTCTCCCCCTTTTTGTCATAAACAAAGAGATCAATAAGGGGTCAAATCAAACATATCAATAAAAGGTTATATGCGATATACATTCATGAAGAGGAAGATGGTTAAGTAACTTCCCTACATATATACATTACATGAAAGAGGGATGACAAGCCCTAATTCACATAACATATAATATGTAATGCATAAGAGGAGATGTGAAGCTCCCCCTACACACGTGTATCACATAAAGAAGAGTTGTCAAGTTCCTCATTATACAATACACTCAACATGAATCTATATGTAGAAGAGATGTTAAGCTCTCCTTGCATATAGGCAATACAACTCAAAAATTTTGAATTTTTCTTATAAAACAAAATTTTGAATTTTCTCAATAAAACAAATCTTGAGAATTTTTCTTAAAATTTTTATTTTCTTATCATAAATAACTTTGTGCTTTAAACATATAAATCAATTTTAACTTAAGCACAAAACAAATTATATATATGTATGAAAAATAAGTATATCAATTGAAATTGATACATACATATATAGAAAACAAAATATGAGTATATACAAAAATAGAGTCAAATTGATACCAATTGAAATGATTCAATGATACCAATTGAAACAATAATAGGATCATGTGTATAACTCATAAAACATTGAAGAATAAATAACTAGTTAAATTAATTTTTGAAAAACTAGTTAAAGATCCTTCAAAAATATGAAACCAAAACATATGTATTTCATGAATCATACCAATTACACTAGAATTGACACTCGATCTATAAAGCTCAAAAATATGTTCATGAACCAAAGTCATGACAAACAAATAAAGTGTGAGTGTTCAAAGATTATGTAAATAGCATTTTCTTGAAAATAGTCAATAAGCTCAAAAACAAAATGTAAATTCATTTTTCATTAAAAACAATAAACTTCTAGGTATATGTATGATTTATCTAAATCTAACAATATGCATACATATCCCAAACATAAAACGAGTCTATTAATAGTATTTGCATGAAGGCAAGAGACTCACGGGTATACATGTATATTTATTAGATTTGAATAAAAATTACATATACATGAAGTAAAACATGAAAATAGGCAAAACAAGTGTAAATGAGAGAATCATTAAAACTAGGCTATACATGTGCATATAGTGGGTACAAATGAGCATGAAGTGCAAACATATATGAATCAATTTGTTCTCACTATTTGTACATGTATAAATACAAGTTTTGATAAAAACTACATTTAAACTAGTATTTACCACATGAAGCACAAAAACATGAACATGCTAAAAATATCAACTATGAACAAGCATGTAAATAAACTAGGAGTTTAGAAATAGTTACCAAACCAAGGAACTATTCTAAATCTCCAAACATGGTGGTTGTCCCACCAAAACTCCTTGATAGCGATGCATCCATATATGTGTCCATCAAGTCCAAGTGCATCCACCATCAAGGCACCATTTCTCTTACGTCGTGTGAGAGCCCTCACCTACATCAAAAACACAAGGTGGGAATTTTGGTACCCATTTTCTTTTGGGTCCTTGGGGGTTAGCTTTGTAAGGCACCCAAACATTTTTATTAGCAAAATTAAAATGATGCAACTTGTCAAAACAAAACTTTGCTAAATGGCCTTTGCGGCCGCAATGTGTACACTTGCACACCTTAGGATGCTTATGTATGTGAGTGTGATCATGTCGTGCAACATAAGCATATGCATGATGAGGATGTGCATGAGAATGTGGAGTTTGTTTCTTTGAGAACAAAGACTCCAATTTAGAGTGGTTAAATGCACAAGAGCTCAAGGTTGAGCTCAAACTATCAATTTATTTTTGAAAAGTATAATCTCACTATCTTCAATGGTGGCATGTAAAGCATGGTGAGAATAAGAATCATTTTTATTCTTTTTAGAAACTTTAACTTTTTTTTTTCCAATCATTTTTCTTTTCAAAGAGTTGTTTTCTTGAAAAGCAATTTCTTTTTGTTTTTTCACCAAGATAATTTCATTTTTCAAAATCATATTTCCTTCACACAAATCATTCAATTTAGACATCAAGGAAATATTTTCATTTTTCAAATCATTATTTTCTTTTTCAATGCATGCAACCTTATTTTCTAATGAATCTTTTTCATTAAGCATGCAATCAAATTTCTTTTTCAAATTTTTATTTTTCTTTTTAATCATGTCATATTTCTCAAGTAGGAGTTGACAAAAAGTGGTAAGCTCATCATATGATATGTTATCTTCATCTTCCTCGGATTCGGTAGTTACCTCAAGGGGGTTATCCCCTTGGACCATATAGCACACGTTGGAGGTGTTGCTTCCAACGTCTGAATCGCTCCTGGCATAATATAGATCTTTTTCGCCAAGGGAGGCGATGATGTTCCAAGCTACAAAAGCCAAATCAACATTAGAAACCTTATATAAATAATCATCATTTAGGGTTGACTTTAAAGCATGAGGGGCTTTTGCATTAGCCTCAATATTCTTGCTATTGTTAGTATATGAATCATTAGTGGTAGCAAGATAAACATGAATGCCTAGGGCCTTGAGGTACAAAGACATCTTAACCTTCCAAATTTGGATGTTAAGAATGTCAAACATGGGTGGTGACATGAAGTCCATGGTGTGTGTACAAAATACGTGATTAGCCTAAAAATGAGGATCTTTAACTCTAGGTTGTAAGACCCAAATTCAGAGCACTTGGCTCTGATACCAATTGTAAGTTCACCTAGAGGGGGGTGAATAGGTGATGGCTAATCTAATGGTCACTAAATGCCAAATAATGCGGAATTAAAAACTATTATGACCTAATCAAAACTCTTACACTAAACACCACGTATAACACAAGAGTGTTGCCGAATTCCCTGTGAAGGGCTCTGGACAAACTCCTCTAGATTCCCCTAGATAAGGGTTGAGGTGCCGCGTTGGCTCTCTTGGTTAAATACAAGTGTTAGCAAACAAACCCAAGCAAGTATAACAATTAAGCACACAAGTATATCATGCATGTAAAGATAAACACAATAGAAACATGCAAGATATAAACAAGAGACAAAGAGAGGAGAGTGAACAATCGCAAACACAAGGGATTTGTTTCGAGGTTCGAGCACCCTTGCTCTACATCCCCGCCTTCGACACACGAAGGATTTCCACTAAAATCGATCCCACCGGATCACTCGGTGCCGCAACACCTACAACGAGACCCCCTAGAACTCCTTGGACTCTCTCTAGTCCGTACACACCGCAAGCCCACAAGCTCGCCGAGGCCGCACCTCAAACACCAAGTTCGCACCCGAACTCGAAACACCGCGGACACACACGTCCGCCTCCTCAAAGTATAAAGAACAAGTCTTTGGTGATCACAACACTTTGATCACCTAAAACAATCTCACTACAACACTCCTATAGGATGAATACGTCTATGAATTGCTCAAGTGTTTGTGAGAAAACAAGGAAAGAGATGGTGGAGGAAAATTCAAGAAAATCTCTTTTAACACTCTTGATAAAAAAACCCCTTTTGATTGGAAGTATTAGCTCTCAATTTAGTGGAGAAAACTCTTTTAATGGAGTGGGAAAAACTGGCTCAAAGTCCACTAGAAATCTTATTAAAAAACAATGCCCAAACCCCCAAATTTATAGGGCTAGAAAAACTAGCCGTTGGGGTCTGTCAGGCCTGTCGGTCGATCGCCCGGTCGATCGGTCAACGGTCATATTTCAGACTGTTTGAGCCATCGGTCGACCGGTCGGCCGACCGAGCCAGGATACAGAGAGCAAGTCTCTCTGTCCGGTCGACCGCTCGGTCGACCGGGGCCTTTCCAGAGAGCAGAGCTCTCTGGACGGTCGACCGGGTCGGTCGGCCGGCCCTACTGCCAGAACTGGCGTGCACGTCTGTGCACGTCGGTCGACCGCCCGGTCGACCGGCTTAAGCCAGATCAGAAAACTTAGGGATTTAAAACTAGGTCTTTTTGGTTGAAGTAAAATCCCATAAAATCACAGAAAATCTACAAAAATAGTTTTACCAATATACATTGATAAACAAACATGCTTGCACAAAATCAAGGCATGTTATAAATGATTTGGACTATTTTTGTATGTTGAAAATATTGGCTCAAATGAAAAACAGTATTTTTCCAAAACTTGATTTTTCTAAAACTTGTTTTCCAAAAACTTCACCAAATACAAAAACAAGATATTTAAACTACTTTTAAAGCGTAGTGTGTATGGATATGATCCACTACACAAACATGGTGAAATATCTATGTTTTTGACATTATGCACTAAACATGATTTTGAATAAAACATGTAAACTTGAAAACCAAAAACCAAACGGTATTTTCTAAAATAGAAAATCTTTTGTAAAAACAAAACTATCAAGAGTGTGTGTGTATATGTACTTGAGCAATCCACCAACTACTCTATCCTTTACATTTTATCTAAAAATAAAATCTTCTAAAAACAAACCTAGACTCAAGTCTTCATCTTCTTGAAGTCTTCACTTGAAGCCTTCTTGACTTGGTCCAAACACCGTGCTAGCTCCAAAACTTGACTTCAAATCCTTTGTTGAAGCTATGTACCTACTAAGATCTTGATCATAAATCTATCACTAATTAAACACAAGATCATTAGAAAACATAACTACATGAGTTAATCATCATCAAAACTAGAGTGATGGGCCTTCGGGCCAACAACACGTTGTTTTCTAATAATTGTCCCCTCTGTCTTTGGTGTGCAGGTGGACATTATAGGACTTTGGAACATGTAGGTTATTACCAAAAGCATTGTGACTCTACCCTAGAAGGTAGAGCACCTTGCCCCACCAGAAAGCCGTGCAAACGCGGCAATAGCCACGTTTTCGCGGCAATCCAGAAGAACTAGCTACCTTGCTTCATTATAGGGTGAGTGCCTTG
Source organism: Agave tequilana (assembly GCA_038442645.1). Lineage (NCBI taxonomy): Eukaryota > Viridiplantae > Streptophyta > Magnoliopsida > Asparagales > Asparagaceae > Agave > Agave tequilana. The sequence goes on along the minus strand of JAVJIF010002726.1, from coordinate 111,676 downwards.
GAGAGGTAAGTATTCTGCATTTGTTACTTTTCCTGTTTAAACTTATCTACACATTATTCAAACTTAAACAGTAACCAAAAAAAAAAAATCACCACCAATATATATATATATATATATATATATATATATATATATATATATATATATATATTCCCTATGGCCTATCTAAATTCATTTGGTTACAATTCATTTGATAGGTCAAGACCATCTTTCCATCCATCAACATCTTTTCCAAATTATCATAACTCTTCCTACCCCACTCTATCATCTTTTACATCCTATCCTATAATTTGGTGCAATTATCAAGAACCTCAAAATTAACCAAAGTTTTAAAAACTTTTTTGAAGATGAACTTAACTATTTGAATGATTCGATTAAGGATACCTTGGTTAGTTACATACCTCCAAAAGATATAGTTAATTCAAGTTTTGAGGAGATGTATGAGGGTGAGCTCATATTTCTAGGCATTCATGTTGCACTAATAATATTGTGTGGTAATGAGGATGAATTTGTAAAGAGTGGGGGAGAGAAAAAGAGAAGAAGGAAGAGGAAAGTGATGAACAAGTTGGAGAGAATGGGAACTAAAATGACAAAAAGATTCACTTCTCTAATTTCACCACTAAAGAGGACACATTGGAATGATGGGAAATGAGCTAGAGGGAATAGACCGAAATAGATCTATAGGTGTACCTCTTTTATATTTTATTTCATGTATTGAGGATAATGCATGAGATAGGTGTGGGGGAGAGATTACTAACATACTAACATGGGTAGATACTAACAATTTTTTTCTTTTAAAAACTTTTTGAAAAAAGAAAACAATATTTTGATTTATTATTATAAGTAATTAAGTTAATCTTAAGGAATAAGAAAATCATAATTATGATTTCTTAATACTCAGACAAATTAGATTATTTGTTTGATTTTTAAGTTTAGGAGGAAAAATTGAAAAAGTAATTTAGTCTGATTTTTACCTTGATGAAATATGCATATTTTTTATACACTTACACACTTAGGATTCAAAACAAAAACTCTTGTGCCTTAGAAAAAAAAATATATATATATATATATATGAAAAAATAACCAAATCTAATTATTGATTACCTAGGTGCTTTTGCCTAAGAAAGCTTTGGTATTTACGCGAAAGGTAATTAGATAAGTTTAAAAAAGAAAATATAAAAAATATAATATATATATTAACACATCTAATAATCAATTAGTTAGGTATTAGGGCCTCAAGAAGCCTTGATACTTATACAAAAGAAAAATAGATGAGTTATACATATTAAAAAAAGGTGCTTAAAGGGCAACGAAATGGTAACACTTCGAACTTCTGCAAAAAAAAAAAACTTATATATATATTAATATACAAGACATAAGAGTTAAAGTTGAAGAATCCTAAGTCATAAACTCACGGTCACAAAGGTGCATATGACTTAGGGTAAAATAAACGACGAAGTGAGAAATTCAGTTTTAATCATAAGCTAAATTTGATAATAAATATTTGTATCGAGACTAAGTATATGAATGAATAATTTGGTGATCTTAAGACTTATAGATTACTTGATTTCCTCAAAAAAAATATTTTAAATATTTTCTCTCTTTCAAAATGATATTTCAAAAATACTAACATTTTATTTTTCCTTTTTTATGAAATTTATGGGTTTAATTCACTGAAAATCCTCATTAGACTCATCCTCTCGGGGTAATCTAGAAGTTTAACGGCTTGTTGCACATGCTAAGTGCAGCCGTGATTTCTACGAAAGTGAGTTAGGTTAGATTAGTTTTTTTTAGTTTTGCTCGAGGACGATCGAAAGATAGGTGTGTGGGTTGATTGCATCTCAATTTTGTATTATTATTGTCACATTTGCACATTTATCGTTAATTATTTTTTATTAATATTGCTATTTAACCCTCTTTTAGATTATGGTGTGTAGTTACTTAAGTGAGAAGATAAGGATGAAAGAAGCTTCTATTTTATCCCTAATCTTATCTAAATTTAGATTTCAATTTACATTAATTTGAATCAAGAGGAGGAAAGGATATATCATCATCTGCAAAATTCAAATTCAAAAACAGAAGATATACTTCTAAAAGATGGATAATCCTAATAGGAATAAAGAGGATAATTCAAATAAAATGGAGTTTAAAATCAATTTAGACTCGAATTTAGACTGTACATCTTTTAGTATTCGGATCAAATCCTTCGCTGTAGATATTCAAATCCAATGATTCAAGATGCTACAAAAAGGGGACGGAAAGAGCTACAATTGATATGTTGACCAATATTTCTAATACAAATGACTGGTATTCAGTAATCAACACGCCTAGTTTCTGCAGGATTAAATTCCCTATTGAATTAAAAAGCCTTCTAATTTGTATCCTATTGTGATTAGATTTGAGGCATATTTAAAGAGCTGAGATATCTCATAATTACAAATCTGCATATCAAAGATCATAACTTAGGAGTTTTCTTTACTTTCTCTTCCAAATATCTTTTTTAATTTTTAGATTCTAGTTCTACTTCTATTTCTACTTCTAGTTCAAGATTTGTGAGAAGGAGAAACCATTCTAATTCGAGATGACAGATCAATACAAGGTGCTTTTGTTCTTTTCATATCTCATTTATTATTTACTTTATTTTTTCTTTTTCTTTCTTTTTTAATTTTTGATTTCTTTTGCTTGCCATATTTACCATGATGTTTAGGTAGATTTTTTCTCATGGCTTGCTAAGATATCACCACCATCACATTTAATGTCTAGTAGATAACCAGATTAGATCATATGCATGCCTATTCGAATCTTTATTCTTGAAGACTTGTTAAGATAAGCAACTAGGTTAAACACTTTTTAATTGTTCTTCTTAATCTATACTTTATAAGGATCTTGATATTTTAATGTTCAATTTTAATAAGTGTTAAGATTAAAAATTTGCTTGTACTTTCTAATGATCTTTCTTACTCTATCTTGACCGACAATCTTGATATTATAATGTTACGTCTTGGTTAGTGCTATTTCAACCCGTACCCAAGTTTCTATCCTATGTATCTAACTTGATCTTGTAGTAAAATAACATGTATAGGATTTAAAGTAAAGTAATTATCTATCTAGCGTAGCATGTGTGGTGGTCGATTATTAGAGACAAAATTTTAATTGCATGAAAAACAGAGATTAAGTAATAGGGTTAGAGTGGAGTTATCTGGATCGAAGCGTGTCTCTATTTTTCTTAATTTAATCGCGGTAGTTAAGGCTAAAGCGGGTCAACCTCAGGGAGAGATGCGATAGAAGCTTTTTGATACTGTTGCCTTCTTATGATCTTCTCTGTTGTTAGAACTTAGAAAGAGAAAAGATGAATTGTATGGGGGAAAAAAGTAAACCTATAAGAAAAGTTCATAGCTCACTAATAATCGACCATCATACATGATACGCTAGATAGATAATTACTTCAGTTCAAATCCTAAATATGATATTTTACCACAAGATTAAGTAAGATACATAAGACAGAAATTAGGGTACAACTTGAAATAGCACTAACCAAGATATAACATTATAATATCAAGATTGTCGGTCAAGTATAGAGTAAGAAAGATCATTAGAAAATACAAGCAAATCTTTAACTATAACACTTATTAAAGTTAAACAATAAAATATCAAGATCTTTATCAAGTATAAATTAAGAAGAACAATTAAAAAGTGTTTAACCTATTTACTTATCCTAATGAGTCTTCAAGATTAAAGATTGGAGTAGGAATGTATATGATCTAATCCAATTATCTACTAGACTTTAGATGTGATGGTGATAATATCTTAGCAAGCCATGAGAAAAGATCTAACTAAACATCATGGTAAATATGGCAAGAAAAAGAAAGGAAGAAAGAAAGAAAGAAAAAGCAAAATAAAGTAAATAATAAAAGAAGTATGAAAAGAATGAAAGCACCTTATATTGATCTGTCACCTCGAATTACAATGACTTCTCCTTCTCACAAATCTTGAACTAGAAGTAGAAATAAAAGTAGAATTAGAATCTAAAAACTAAAAAAGAAATTTGAAAGAGAAACTGAAGAAAACTCTCTCAGCTATTCAAATAAGCTAATCACAATAGGATACAAATTAGAATGTTTCCTAATCCAATAGGGAATTCAATATTGCAGTAAGTTGATGTTTAGATTACTAAATATGACTTATCAGATAGCTGAATTGGAAACATTGGTCAATAATGAATTGTTGCCCTTTAAATCCTCTTTCTGTAGCATCTTAAATCATCAAATTTGAATATCTGTAGTGAAAGTTATGATCCAAATACTAAAAGATGTACAGTTTGAATCCGAGTCTGAATTGATTTTAACCTCCATTTTATTTGAATTATTCTCCTTATCTCTATTAGGATTAGATTTATCCCATCTATCTTCTAGAAGTATATCTTCTGATTTTGAATTTGAATTTTAAAGATGATGATATATCCTTTCCTCTTTTTAATTTCAAATTGATTTAAATTGAAATCCAAATTTAGATAGGATTAGAGATAAAATAGAAGTTTTTTGTATCTTTATCTTCTCATTTAAGTAACTACGCACCATAATCAAAAAGAAGGCTAAATATTAATATTAAATAAAGAATAATTAAGAATAAATGTGCAAATACGACAATAATAATGCAAATTTGAGATGCAATCACACCCTCACACCTATCTTTTGAACGTCCTCGAGCCAAACTAAAAAAAAAGCCCAATCTAACCTAACTCACTTTCGTAGGAATCATGGTTACACTTTGCACGAGCAACAAGCCGTTAAACATCTAGGTTTTTCCTAGAGGACGAGTGTTGGTTCGTGAGGATTTTCAGTAAATTAAAGCCACAAAATTCATAAAAGAAAATAAAATAAGAAATGTTAATTCTTTGAAAATTATTTTGAAAAAGGGAAAATATTTAAAATATTTTTTGACTACATCAATTAATCTATAAATCTTAGGATCACTTAATTATTCATTCCTATACTTAGTCTTGATGCGAATATTCATTATCAATTTAGGTTAAGATTAAAACTAGATTTCTCACTTAGTCTATTATTTTACCCTAAGTCATATGCACCTTTGAGACAGTGAATTTTTGGCTTGGGATTCTTCAACTTCAACTCTTATGCCTTGTATAGTAATATATATAATTTTTTTGCAGAAGTTCGAAGTATTACTACTTCTTTGCCCTTTAAGCACTTCTTTTTTTTTAATAGGTATAACTCATCTAATTTTTTTTTGTGTAAGATCAAGGCTTCTTGAGGCCCTAATACCTAACTAATTAATTATTAGATATGTTAATATATATATTATATTTATATATATTTTTTCAAACTTACCTAATTATCTTTCATGTAAATACCAAGGCTATCTTAGTCTAAAGAACCTAGCTAATCAGTAATTTGATTTGTTTATTTTTTTTGCATATATATATATATATATATATATATATATTCTAAGGAACAAGAGTCTTTATTTTGAATCCTAAATGTAAGTGTATAAAGTTAGATTATTTTATCAAAGTAAAAATTAGGACAAAATTACTTTTTCAATTTTTTCTCCTAAACCTAAAAATCAAATAAATAATCTTATTTTTACTGAGTATTAAGAAATCTTCATTATGATTTTGTTATTCCTTAAAATTAACTTAATTACTTACAAAAATAAATCAAAATATTATTTTATTTTTAAAAAAATTTTAAAAGAAAAAAATTTGTTTATATGTAACTATGTTAGCATGCTAATAAACCCACCCCCACACCTATCTTATACATTATCCTCAATGCATGAAATAAAATGTAAAAGAGATACACCTATAGATCTATTCAGGTCTATTCCCTCTAGCTCATTTTTCATCATTCCAACGCGTCCTCTTTAGTGGTGAAATTAGAGAGGTCAATTTTTTTGTCATTTTAGCTCTCATCTACTTCAACTTGTTCATCACTTTCCTCTTCCTCCTTTTTTTTTTCTCTCCACCACTTTTTACAAATACATTCTCGTCATCACACAATATTATTGGTGCAACATGAATACCTAGAAATATGATCTCATCCTCATATATCTCCTTAAAACTTGAATTAATTATATTTTTGGAGGTATGTAACTAACCAAGGTATCCTTAATCGAATCATCCAAACAGTTAAGTTCATCTTCAAAAAGATTTTCAAAACTTTGGTCAATTTGAGGTTCTTGATAATTGCACCAAATTATAAGATAGGATGTAAAAAATGATAGAGTGGGGTGGGGATAGTCATGATAATTTGAAAAAGATGTTAATGGATAGAAAGATGGTCGTGACCTATCAAATGAATTGTAACCAAATGAATTTCGATAGGCCATGGGAAATATATATATATATATATATATATATATATATATATATATATATATATATATATATATATATATATATATATATATATATATATATATATATATATATATATATTTAATTGGTGGTGATTTGTTGTTTTTCTTTTGTTACTGTTTAAGTTAGAATAGTGTGTAGATAAGTTTAAATAGGAAAAGTAACAGTTGTAGAACACTTACCTGTCCAAGGCACTCACCTTACAATGAAGCAGAGTTGCTAGTTCTTCTGGATTGCCGTGGAAACACGACTATTGCAGCGTTTGCGCGACTTTCTGGTGGGGCTAGGTGCTCTGCCTTCTAGGGTAGAGCCTTATGTTTCTGGTAATGTCTTACATGTTCCAAAGTCCTATAATCTCCACCTGCATACCAAAAACAGAGGGGAAAATTATTAGAAAACAACGTGTACTGTTTCCTCCCCGGCAACGGTGCTAAAATTTTAATTGCATGAAAAATAGAGATTAAGTAATAGGGTTCGAGTGAAGTTATCTGGATCAAAGCTTGTCTCTGTTTTTCTCAATTTAACCGCAGTAACTAAAGCTAAAGCGGGTCGAACCTCAGCGAGAGATGCGATAGTAGCTTTTCGGTACTGTTGACTTCTTATGATCTTCTCTGTTGTTAGAACTAAAAAAGAGAAAAGATGGATTGTATTGGGAGAAAGTATTAACCTAAAAGAAAAGTTCATAGCTCATAGCTCATTACTAAGCGACCACCATACATGCTACGCTAGATAGATAATTACTTCACTTTAAATCCTAAACATGATATTTTACTACTAGATCAAGTCAGATACATAGGAAAGAAACTAGGATACGAGTTGAAATAACACTAACTAAGATGTAACATTACAATTTTAAGATTGTTGATCAAGTATAGAGTAAGAAAGATCATTAGTACAAGCAAATATTTAACCCTAACACTTATTAAAGTTGAATATTAAAATATCAATATCTTTATCAAGTATAGATTAAGAAGAACAATTAAAAAGTGTTTAACCTAGTTACTTATCCTAATGAGTCTTCAAGAATAAAGGTTAGAGTAAGCATGCATATGATATACTCTGGTTATCTACTAGATATTGAATGTGATGGTGGCGATATCATACCAAGTTATGAGAAAAGATTTACCTAAATATCATGGCAAACATGGCAAGCAAAAGAAAGTAAAAAATAAAGAAAGCAAGAAAAAGCAAAAAATAAAGTAAATAACAAAGGAGATATGAAAAGAATGAAAGAACCTTGTATTGATCTGTCACCTTGAACTACAGTGGCTTCTCCTTCTCATAAATCTTGAACTAGAAAAAGAACTAGAAGTAGAATTAAAATCTAAAAATTAAAAAAAATGGAAGAAAAACTAAAGAAAACTCCTAAGTTATAATCTTTGATGTGGAGATGCTTGATTATGAGAGATATCAGCTTTTTAAATAGGCCTCAAAGCTAATCACAATAGAATACAAATTAGAAAGTTTCTTAATTCAATAGGGAATTCAATCCTGTAGCAAGTCGGCTTATTTATTGCTGAATATGACTTATCATATAGATGAATTGGATACATTGGTCAAAATATGCATTGTAGCCCTTCAAGCCCTATGTCTGTAGCATCTTGAATCATCAAATTTGAATATCTGTAGTGAAAGTTATGATCTGAATACTAAAAGGTGTACAGTCTGAATCTGAGTTTGAATTGATTTTGAACTTCATTTTATTTGAATTATTCTCCTTATCCCTATTAGGATTAGTTTTATCCCATCCATCTTCTAAAAGTATATCTTTTAATTTTGAATTTGAATTTTGAAGATGATGATATATCTTTTCCTCCTCTTGATTTCAAATTGATTTAAATTGAAATTCAAATTTAGATAGGATTAGGGATAAAATAGAAGCTTCTTGTATCCTTATCTTGTCATTTAAGTAACTGCACACCATAATCAAAAAGAGGGTTAAATAACAATGTTAAATAAAGAGTAATTAATGATAAATGTGCAAATGTGACAATAATAATGTAAAATTGAGATGCAATCAAGAAGTGAGCTAGCCTTTGTAAGCATGAGGTAAAAAAGTTTAGGGTGGTATGGGAAATGGTGATGAGAGGTGTCATATTAAGGAATAATTGGTTGAAAAATATATTAGAGTAAATCTGAGATGAAAATATTTTTTCTTTCCTCATCTTTTTCTCTCTACCATAGTCACTCTCTCTTTCTCTTTTCCTCTTTATCCTTGAAGTTTGGGAAGGCGGCGGTTCTGGAGGTCGAGGAGACTGACGGCGAGGTGGGGATCCAAGCATCACCAGAGCACCATCACCACTATCATCATCTTCTTCTTCCTTTTCACTACCTTCTCTCACTCTCCTTCTCTATTGATGACCGGTGGCAAGCCACGTAGGCCACGAGGCCAGTGGCGAGGCGGCAGAGCAGGCGATGAGGCCCAAGCAGCGCCAGGCTTTCGATAGCCGCAACACCTAAGGGCGCAAGAGCAATAGCAATGTTGCTACTGGTAATGGGTTAAAAAAACTCATAATGGGTTTCAAAATTAGACCAAGCCCAATACGTATAAACCGACTCGACCCAAAACCTAAAAGAAAGGTAACATTATGTTGGACCCCCTGATGAACAAAATTTTTACATTTTGGACCTTCAAAATTATAGTTCTAATCCGTTAATTATTGTTTTCGGGCAATATCTCTGTCATCGGAGTTGAATTCAGGCAATTCTGGGGCTACTATGTTTGTAGAGATAAGAGCTACACACCTATGGTGTTGGTGCATAGTATTAGGTGTTTTGAGAACCAATAGAACTAGGGAGAGTGGGGCTTCCTCTAAATTAGATTTAACTATGAAGCAATTGCAAATATCACTTTCCTATGAATAAATAAGCTTACTAATAATGAATTCTGGAATAGGGCATATAAAGGCATTGACAAACTTAAGATTGTGGATTTATATTAAAAAAGAACTTGTAGCTACAAATCCTTCCTTTTGAATACTACATTGATTAATATTATAATTGTAACTAAACAAGATGGTGTATGTTTATTAAATTAAATTGTTCGGATGAAAGCTTGATAATTTCATCATGTGAAGAAATGTCTAATATTGACCATAACTAAATATATACATATATTTTTGAATCAAATACAATGTTGTGACTAGAACTGTAATATTGTTATTGATGAATGTTGATTGTGTTTGCATGTAGCGAGGCCCAGGGGCTCAAGAGAAGCAGCAGTGCTGCTGTTGCTAATTGTTTAAAAGAAATCCATAATGGGTTTCAAAATTAGACCAGGACCCGACCTGTATAAACTGGACTCGACATGGAATCTAAAAAAAAGGTAAAATTATGTTGAACCCCTGAAGAACAAAAAATATTACATTTTGGACCTTCAAATTATAGTTCAGACTCGTTAATTGTTGGATTGGTTTTCGAGCGATATCTCGTTCATCCAAAGTCAGATTCAAGTGATTCAAGAGAAGTTGTGTTCGTGAAAATGAGTGCTATGCATCTATAGTCTTAGTGCACAGTATCAGGTGCTCTGAGAATCAATAGAATCAGAGGTGAGTGGAGCTTCCTTCAAATTAGAGATAACTATGAAGCAATTGCAATTATCACTTTCCGATGAATTAATAAGCTTACTAATAATAAAATTTGGAATATAGTGTATAAAGGCTTTGACAAACTTAAGTTTGTGGATTTGTATTCAAAAGAATTTGTTGCTACAAATCCTTACTATGTGATTGTGCACGCATTTTGCATATCTATTATTACATTCCTACATCTATTTTGTAATAAATACTGCTAATTATCATGTCTTAAATATCTAATTTATGCATGTGATTATTAATGGAGGGAGAGAAGATAGTACTAAACAAAAACCATTTAAATCAGATTTATATGACTTAAGTTGATTAGCTTGAAGATCAACGAGGATATCACCAAATCCTGAGCTCAAATTGAAAAATCACTGCAGATTAAAGTGTATCAGAGCACGAAGGATCACTCGCCTCAGGATCTGGCCAATTGGCCAGATCAGGCCGTGGATCCGTGGCTAGAGCCAGGGATCCACAGCTCTGGTAGGGCTGTTGGGGGAGCTTTTGCTCCCCCTATCTTCAAACGCTTCTCCCCCTTCCAGTTTTGCTTATAAATACTTCAAAGTCAGATGTGAAGAAGGAGTAGAGAGGTGAGAGCTTATGCTAGGTTTTACTTTCAGTTTAGCTTAGGACTTTTGTTTTTATTTAAGTAATTTTTTATTTATTTGTAAATCTAGATTAGAGAAGAGATTCATGTTAAAAAGAGAGAATTATATTGAGAAATGACACCGATGTAATTTTCTTTCCTTTCTTTTATCGTTTTCCAATCTAATCAAAGTTTACTTTTCATTTCATTTTCTTATTGTATTTTACTTTACGTTTTGTGCTTGATTATATATCTAAGTGAATGAGTGCCACCGATAACTCATGATAATGGATCCTCCTTTTAGAAGTCCGTATCATTTTGTACTTGCTTTTCGAAGTCTTGATGATGTAATGTGGATGGGTACTAAATTCGATCTTAGGGGTTATGCGCGCTGATCGCCTCCGAATCAAGGTAAAACCTTCGCTAATGATCTAAGGTACAATAAACAGGCAAAAGAGGTAAGTAAATTTTATTTCCTTTATTTCTTTTAATTTTTAAGTTTAAAATTAATTTTAAAACAAATATTTTTTTAATTCTTTTAATTCTTTCTTTTTTAACCTAGTTTTCACTTTTTAATTAAAACAACATCACCTTGTTCTCATTTCTTTTGATCTTTTACTTTTAACTTAATTAGCATTCTTTTATTTTTTTTCCCGAAAACTAAGAAGAAATCATTTAACCAGTTTTAGTAACTTAAAATAAGAATATCGAAATGCTTCTATCGCTTTCCCTCCTTGTGAATCATGACCCATATACCCACTTACTATAGAGGTAGTTTTGAGGTTATTTATAATTTCTAAACTCTATTTTTTTGTTCAGGTTTTGCCACAATCAAATTTTGCCAATCCATGTTTGTGCAAACAAAAATCTGATTAGTAAATAAGAATCTTTAGTTCTAGGCTGTTAAACCCAAATCAAGAGCACTAAGCTCTAATACCAATTGTAAATCACCTAAAGGGGGTGAATAGGTGATGTGCTAATCAAATATGAAATTTAAAAGCTTATACTAAGTAAAACTTAAAACTATTTTAAAACTAACATACAAATAGATACCAAAGGGTGAAGCCGAATTTTCAGTGAAGAGCTCTAAAACTTCTCCTTAAGATTCCTCTTTAATAAGAGTTGATGTGCTTAATTGCTCTCTTGATTCAAACAAGTATAAGCACATGAAAGTATATTAAGCATGTAAAGATAGGCAAGTAATAACAAGTAAGATATAAATTAGAGTGAGTTGAGAAAGAGAGATGATGAGCAATTGCAAACACGAAAGAATTATTCCGACGTTCGAGCCACTTACACTATGTCTTCACCTTCACTGCAATGAAAGATTTCACTATGCATGATCTGGCAAGATCACTGAATAATACAAGTTCCCTCAAGAACTTCTGGACTTACAAGTTCCTCACTCGACGTCGCAATACCTACAATCATGAGCTTGCAAGCTCACTTTGACGCAATCTCCAACTGCTTCAAATATAATGATGAACACTTGGTGATTAATCTCCTTAACCACAAATAATGAACTATCACAAACAAAACTTTTATAGAGTAGATGAATAGATTGGCTCAAGTTTGAGTGAGGAAACTAAGAAATTTAGAATTGAAGCTCTTGAGAAAACTATTGGGAAAACTTTTTTGAATATATAGGAATTAGTAGCACCAAAATTTAATTTTTCCCAAAAACTTGTTTTCTTGATTTTTTAAATATTTTTCAAAACTTTTTCAAAAACTAAAAACTTTTGTTAAAACTCTCTACAAATGGATCTTATTTATAGGTAATAGGTAAAGACCATAAAAGATTAATCTCAGGTGTTAAAAACATGTTTAAACCCATATAAAAAGAAGAAATACCTGTTTTGGAATAAAAAAAACTAAAAAGTAAAAAACTAGCCGTTGTAGGCAAATTGCTGCCTTTGGCAGCAGTGCGGTTGACCGCCCGGTGTTTGGTCAGAAAAATGCGAAGTAAAAAATTCTTATTAATTGCAAAGAAAATTACAAAGGATGCAATCCGATTACAAAAAAAGAGAGGATATTTGAATCTCCCTTTGTTTAAAGCTGGATTCTTTGTATGGTGATGGAGATTGAATCTTGTTCTCCGTTGACCGGCCAAACGACAAGCTTCTCTTGGATCGTTTTGATGATGCAAAATAACTCCACTAGGACACGGCAAGTGTTGGAGTTCTCCTTTGAAGAAGAATTCTTTCTTTCTCTCTCTTTTTGAATGCTCAATGTTTCTGAACTTTTGTAGTTGTTTTGCTTTTTTTAAAAAAATAAAACCACACCCCCTGTCCAGTAGCTTTCATGGCTATTTATAGGGGTATTCAGGGGTAAATTGTCCTCTAGAATCTCTCCATAATAGAGATTAACTCTTCACATTATGTGTGTGTTAATTGACCCAATAATGATGTAGTTACAACAGAAACGTGACCCTCGCGGTTCTGTTCTATTGTTGAAACGCGGACCTCGCAGGCTCGCGTTTGAATTGAGACGTAGGTGTGGTTGAACTCCACATTTACTTGAGACGCGGGTTTGGCTGAGCTCTGCGTTTGAACTGGAACGCTAACTTGGCTGAGCTTTTGAACTGGAACGCGAGCTTAGCTAAACTCCGCATTTGAACTGAAACGCAGACTTGGTTGAGCTCCGCATTTGAGTTGGAATGCGGACTTAGTTGACTCCGCATTTGAGTTGAGACGCTGGACAGGCTGAGGTCCACGTTTATAATTGGGTGCGAGGTCCGTGTTTGTATTGAAATGCGACCTTCGCATTGGAGTGAAGTTTGCATCTGAGGACTTGTCTTTAGTTTTTTTTTAGACAATCTACATAACCCCCTCCAAAGTTTTCGAAACTCCGCGGTTGACTGGGACGGATTTCAGAATACTTTGGAACTCATATTGATTTGGACTCTCATGATTGGACTAGCAATCTTTTGAGATATCATTACCTTGATCTTATCTGGATTCCAATCTTCTGAGTATACTGTTAAACTGCTTGAAGCCTCCAGGGAAGATCGTTGTGAGTATCTAGATATACAGTTTAGAACTTATCTGGGCTTTAATTTGTTTGCTGGTGTACTGTTGAATTGGTAGAGTTATCGATTGCCTTTGCTAGTGTATTGTTGAACTGATTGCAGAAGCAGGGACATATTCATGTATTGGAAAGAGAATGTGGCTCTCGTTGATATGTTTGAGATGCGAATGTCGCATTAAACACGCCTATCATTGGACATGGATGTGGTGCACTTCAAAAGACGCGATCTTCATTTAATATCGAAGATGCGGATATCATTTGAAGTAGAGACGCGACTCTCACTTGATGTGCTGAGACGCGAATGTCGCGTGCTATGCTTGAGATGTGAAGGTCACGCTCTCAATTCTTCTAGAAGCGAACATCAATTAAATGCGAGCGTCGCATTCGGACGTGTGTCTCACTCAGATTGAGTCGAGATTCGTGCCACGAATCATGGCCGTCGCAAGGTCTATAAAAGACCTGAGTCTTTCAACAGTCAATTCACTTGACTGTTCATCTCTTTCAATGAGACCCACATTTGAAGTTTTAAGGCTCAAAAGTTTTTCTCTGAATCCACACAGCTTTTGAGGTTTTTTCAAAATCTTCACTGATTTTCACCGTGCACATGGCTTCAAAATTGAAGATTATTGCTTCCTCCTCCAGTGCCGCCACGCTGGAATCCAAATGGGTGGTACTCCTCCTTCTAAAGTCCCATTTTAGGTAAAAATGCTTTAAATGGCTTTCTCCATTATTATAAATATGAGGAGGCTTTGTCCTCTTAACTTCTTCTTGAAGTTTTGAACAGTCTACGCGGATCTCGCAGGTCCGCATTTGATTTGTAGACGCGGTTCTCATATTGATGAGTAGAACGCGGGTCTAGTGACCTTTGTTTTCTTTGTCTTGTCAACGCTTGTTTCTTTGTCTTGGCAATGCGAGTCTTGCGTCTATGAATTGAACGTGAGTCTAGTGAGCTCCGCATTTTAAGACTTCTGAACACGTGTCTTTGATACTCGCGTTTAGATCTCAACACTTAGAAATATTTCTAAATCTTCAAGTCTGAAGCTCAGATGAGGGTCTCATGTGAGCCTCGCGTTTTAAGTCTTGGACATGGATCTCATGTGAACCTCATATTTCAATTCTTGGACGCGAATCTCATGTGTTAGGATCCGCGTTTAGGTTTTAGTACTTAGTCAATTCTTATTGCTTCAAAATTCTGACTTATGTTCTCTTTTTTGCATTGAGATATTCTTTGATCCTTTGGCAAAGATACATCACTTTGGCCATGTGGGTGGAAGAGACCCGAATATTGTCTAGCCTCAGAAGGATGTATCGGCTTTTACTAAGAAGAATCGGGAGCAACAAACCAAGTTGAGCCAGGCTAGTTCACTGACTCTCTGGGAGCTCATCACAGACGAGCGATTTGAATCGAATGCCCGTACGTTGCTAAGAAAGCCAGACTTATTATTCAGAGATTCTGTCAATGAGGATGCAGAAGTGATGTATGACATAGCTACAAATGGCTTCATTGGCTCGAAGAACGTCGTTTCTTCCTCCCGGACATGGAGAGGATGTTTTCTTTGTCATCCATTCAATCAATGTCCACCATCGATTAATGGAGTGGGAACTGACGAAGGAGCAGTCAGAAGTTTTCCTTGGGCGGATCTCTTATCATACTGCAATCCTAGTAGGATACAACAGGAATGCAGTTGGACTACTATCGGGTTCATTAAAGGCGAAGTATCCAATAGGCGAGACTCCTCATCAAGCAGTAACGTTCATCAATCAATTCATGGCCGTAAAAGGTGATTTCTCGAGAGGCAAATTTTGGGCACTGGGATGGGTTCATTCCTATGACAAACATTGGTGGTCAAGGATGGTGGGCTTCATCCTTGAAGGCTTGAGGAAAGAGCTGATACACACCAACTTTTATGTTGCGGTCAGGGCTGTCCAATATGGCACTTTGCAGAGTAATTATCACTTTTTTGCTATGCTTGAGCACTATAATCTGGAGACGTGCACATTCTTCATCCCAGTCGGAGAGGTAGGGTTTGCTTTATGCGAGATGTATGAAGTGTCCGGGTTAACGATGGGGGACTTCCCCAATGAAGAATATGTCCCGTCGACCAAGAAATTACACATAATGGAGGAGAGTGCTCCTTTAATGTATGTGACGTACTAGAAAATGTTGTGCCATTTCAACATCTGTGCTGAGACCACTGGTTTGAGGTCAGGAGGGGTTTGACAGGTGACCTAGGCGAATTGTCTTTTTAATGGTCTACGAGATAAAGCTGACCGACTGACTCACCTAGGTCCAAGCACAGATGCAAAGATTAAGGAGAGGATCAATGCATCAACATCCTCGTATACCACAAAATCAAATGAAAATACTTTTAGGCCAGGCACAGTCTTCGAAAGTTTCCAGTACCAAGCTAAGACTCCTATTTCCATCAGGGCTCTACTAGCTGGATTCTTGATGCTGTGGTTAAAGCGGTGCATCGTACCTACACTTTCCTATGAAGTTATAGTTGAAGATGTGGTATACCCAGCTGTCTTATTGGCGTTTGGCCAAAATATTACCTTTCTTCCGGTAATGGTAGGGTGCATTCACAGCGGGCTTCGGGTATTAACCAAGACGTTCTGCAAGTAAAAGCCCTAGTAGAGAATAAAGGCAATGTGCTCATTAATCAGAACGACGATCCTGAGCTTAAGGTGCCTAATCTGAGAGTCGAACTTCCCTACACCTATTTGGTGGCTGATCATACATATATTTTGCATTATTTTTATTACATTCTCACATTTATCATGTAATAAATCCTGCTAATTCCTTATCTTAATGTCTTATTTTGCAGGTTTGTCATGTTGAAGGGAGGATATAAGACCAAATAAAAAACAGTTAAATTCTAATTTAATTGGATTTATTTGGTTAACTGAAGATATAATCAGATAAATACAGTTAAAACCGAATTTAGAAGAATCAATTTGGTTAGCTTGAAGAATCAAAAGGATATTGTGAAAATCTAGAGTTCCAAAAGAGATATTACCAGAAAATCTTTTCTGTTGGGCAAGTGATTTTGTCATATCTCTAACCTTATGTCCAACCTTATAAGAAGATCTTTTCTGTTGGGCCAGTGATTTGGTCTCATCTTCAAGCACACTCTCCCTTATCTATTTCAACCTGTAAATACCACAACTTCAGAAGGCAAAGGGACACCACTCAACAAAAGAGTTTAGGCTAGTTTTTGTTTCTAGTTTTTAACTTAGGTATTATTTTTCTTCTAATGTAATTTTTTATTTTCTTCATAGCTTAGGTTAAAGAAGAGATTCATGGAAGGAGAGAAAAATTTGTATTGAGAGTGACAACAATGTAAATTTTTTCTCTTCTTTCATTGTTTTTTCTATTTAATAAAAAGTTTGTTTTTCATCTTTTTATTTTTACTTTGCTTACCTTCCTTGCTTGATTGTAAATCCAAGTGAATCCTATAGCTTCGAATCTATATTGATCTTGCAAGTGCCATTGAGGGCTTATAGTGATGGATAACCATTTCTATATTATTTTCTTTTTGCACTTTTATTTGATAGATCAGAATGGGAATGAGGAAGATCCTATATGCCATGCTTTGATCGCCTTCAAGCTAAAGTAAATCATTGCAATGGATCTAAGGTAAGCAAGCTTCAAGGAGGTAAGTAAGTATTTATTTTAGTTTTTTCTTTCTTTACTTATTAGGTTAGAAACACATCTCTTTTATTCTTCTTCCCTTTAACTTAGTTTTTCTTTTCTTTTCAAAACATCAACAACATCACCTTCTTCTTCTTCTCTTCTTCTATTATTAACTCTTTCTTCTCTTTTTAAGAAACAATACGTTTTTGTAAACTTGAAAAGAACTTATCAACACGCTTTCATCACAGTTCCTCCTTATGGATCATGACCTGCATTGTCACTTGCTATAGCGGTATTGAGAACCTAACACTTTTTTAAACTCTGTATTTTCTCTGCAGGGTCAAACTCAATCAAATTTTGGCGCCATTGCTAGGGAGGGGCGGTAAGTTTTTTTTAAGTTTATTTAAATGATTTTACTTCTTTCTTCTCTGTTTTTGTGTGCACGGCCTGAATTATGGAAATGAATAACTGCAGTAGATATATTGCTACTCTATGCTTCTGCACAGGAAAGCAGAACATCAGAGCCCACAATTGTGCCATGTAAACACAAAAAAGCCGCGTTTTAGCGGCATTTGTGGTTAACTACTGACTGTAGTTTTTTACATGTTGCTGTATTTGAAAGTATATAGCTTCTGTATTGTTTAGTTTTTTAGTATAACTTACTCTGCACATACTGTCTAACTCAACAGTAAATAATTGATTGCAAATGTTAAAAATAATTTAGACTTGCATTTAGGCATGTGTCTAATTCGTTTATCTTTTACATTACTGTTGAAGAGTGCTGGAGCCAAGGTGTGTGGGCACTGCATGTAGCTTAGGAAACACATTTGGGTGATACTTATTTCTTGAGTTCATTTTTGCTATATACTTGTACATTTGCACTAAAACGAATTAAAGGCTTGACCTATAAACAAGACAAGGTGAAAAGTTATTACCCTTGCTTATCTCAAAAACCATCTCCTCACTCACTAACCCAATCTTAACTTAAATTGAGTAGACGTTGGCCTTAGGGACATTTAGGACTCAATAGGAGACTGACCTAAGGGGAAAGTTATTAGAATTTGACTCTTACCAAATCGGTGTCAAAGGTCAGGGATTGAGAGGCGAAATCTCGAAAGTTGGTGTTTTGGTTTAATTAGGCCCGTCGCTTTTTAGCGCGGATACCTCCCACCAATTTTCTTCGATCGGCCGATTAACTTATGATCAGATTGTGCAGTATACCTCCCATGGTCAGTCTAACTAGTTAGGAGTCGTCTAAGGTCTACCCTAACATAGGCTAAATTTTTTTTCATTGTTAGCTTTATTTATTTGTTTGTTTATTTTTTTTGTGATTACACTTGTGAGATATGGATTATATCCATAATTTTTTTAACTTTAACTCAAATCCATATTTCACCCCAACCTCTTTCAATTCGGATAGTACCAACCTGACATTACATAACTTTAATCAACCAAGTATATTAGACTGGTCTTGCTCAAATCAATATATACCCCAATCCTAGTATTATGAACAAGATTAGGATAATCATGATCACTCTTCACCGAGTCAGTGGGGATACAACTCCCCTAGTCATATTATCAACCACCTTTCCAACAATCATCTCATATACTCCTTTTCTGGTCAACATATAGAAGAAGAATCTGATATAGAAAGGAGTAGGAAAGTTATACTTTAGTACTTGGAATCTCGAAACTCAACAAACACAAGTATCCCACAAAATTCCTAAATCCAAGACCCCTACTCCATTTTTCAAGTCCCACCACGACAAGAAGAACCATGTGACCTTGAAAATAGTACGGAATACATGATTCAAGACCAAAATTCTTTTACCCAGTTCATCGATAGGCTAGAAGAAAGAATTAGTCAATTGAAAAATATGTATAGGAATGAGAAAACTCTCCCTACTCAATCTTTGACTATTTCAGATTTCGCTAGCCATATTGATAAGGACCAAGAATCAAGGTGTCTTCGAAACTTCAACCAAGATCCAATTTCATCACACCATGTTGAACTTGACCAATACCAAGCCATTGATGAATTGGCAAATTTTCATTTCAATAAAATTGGACTTGAACATGAATATGAACTCGATCTTCAATTTTGTGATTCAGTTCTAAATTTTGAATCAATGTTGACTCCGGTATCCTTACCCGATTTGGACCCAATTCGCGAGCCAACACTGATTCTCGTATCCATAGATTTAGAATACGAACCACCTATTTTGGATAGTCACATTCCATTGTTGGGAAAAGAATATGAACCTTAATTTTTGATTTGGACTCAACTCTTGAATCAAAACTGACTATTGAACTTAAACTTAATTTGACTCATATACCCGAGTCAGTATTGGTTCCCGTTCCTTTCATTCTTGAGCCCAAGTCAACCATTTCATCGAATCACATTCTATTGTTGGGCCTAGGTGACCATAATGACTTCGTGATGATATTTCAAGATTGGTCAAATAACCGGGATAACTTTCATGATAGGATCATGCATGATCCTATTCAATTGGGATAATAAACATGTAAATAGGAAAGAGGTCATCTAAGATGGGTTCTTTGAAAATTCATGTTATTTAGATTGGGCAGCAACGCTTGGCCCAATTCGACCGTCATCGGAACACCCCTTAAGATAACATTTTTCCTTTCCTTTCTTCTTTTTCATGCATATATGCATTCATTCATACATTGAGGATAATGCATGAGATTGGTGTGGGGGAAGATTCTAACATAACAAAGGTTTTCGTTAAATTTTTTTATAAAAGAAAAAGTATTACATTTTTTTGCTTTTAAAAACTTTTTGAAAAGCGAAACAATATTTTAACCTATTTTTTTGTAAGAAATTAAGTTAATTTTAAGGAATAGGAGAATCTTAATTTGGATTTCTTATACTTACTCAAAATAAGATTATTTGTTTGATTTTTAGGGTTAGGAAGAAAATTGAAAAAGTAATTTTGTCTTGATTTTTACCTTGATGAAATATGTATACTTTATACACTTACACACTTCAGGTTCAAAAACAAAGATTATTATGCCTTATAAAAAAGAAAAAAAGACAAAAAAGAGAAATATATATATACACACACACACACACACACACACACACACACACACATATATATCAAAAATCCTCTGATTAAGCTGGATATTTTTGCCTCATAAAGCAAAAGTATTCACGCCTAAAAGTGGTCCATCTTATAAATAAAAACCCTAGTTTTGTGGCCTTATTTGCTCGAGTCTTTAAGTCCTTAGGGTGTTTTCTCACCCGATGCCCTAAGACTGTCCGGTTTGGGAGTCATCGACTTAAGGCTTGTTATATGGGCAGATTAGAAAGCCTAATGGAACTAAAGGATAGTATTGTTGGCCAAAGGCCCTTCACTCTAGTTTTGATGATGATTAACTCATGTAGTTATAGTACTAATGATCTTGTGTTTATATAGTTTCAGATATTTGATCAAGATCTTAGTCGGTGTTTAGCTTCAACAAAAGATTCGAAGTCAAGTTTTGAAGATAGTACGTATTGATTCAAGAGCTCGCGCATCAAGTACTGAAGAGGAGTCTAGCTCTTTGGATCAAGCTTTGGATCAAGCTTTGGATCAAGTCAAGATGGATAAGAAGATTTTCAAGAGAAGATTTTGAAGACTTGAGTTGAGTTTATAAGTGTTAAGATTTTATTTTTAGATAAAATGTAAAGTATAGATTTGTTGTGGAATGCTCAAGCTCACAAACGCACACATAAAATTTATAAGTGCTTTCATAAATTAGTTTTGATTTTAGAAAATACCGTTTTGATTTTAAGCTTAAAAGTATACATCCTTATGTTTCATGATTAGAGTTTAGCAAAACAATTTTACATGTTTTATATGTGTTTTGAATTTCATCCATACACATTGATGATTCAAATATTTAGAAAAACTTATTTGATGACTTTTATATCATGTGTTTAAGTTTTGTTTAAGTCAAAACTTATTTTAGAGCTTATTGTCAAAAACATAGATATTTCATATTATATGTGTATTGGATCATATCCATACACACTATGCTTTAAACGTGTTTTAATATCTTTATTTTTTATTTAGACAAATTTTGGAAAAATCGGTTTTTCATTTAAAAGTTTGATTTTGAAAAATACCAGTTTTTGTTTAAGGCTAAATTTCTATATCAAAAAAATGGTTCAAAAAGTTTGTAATATGTGTTGATTTTTGCTCACACATATTTGTATTTAAAAGTATTTCAATGACCTTATTTTTATAAATTTTACAGATTTTTATGGGATTTTATGGATATTAAAAGACCAAGTTTTAATCCCTTTAATATCCCTGACATGGCCTTCTGGCGGTCGACGGACCGGTTGACGGAACCAGAAGTTGGTCGGCTGAGCGGTCACCGATGTGCATAGAACGTGCACACAGCCTTGCTTGAGGGCCGGTCGACCGGGCGGTTGATCGATCCAGAGAGTTTACTCTCTGGATCTGGTTCCAGTCGACCGGCCAGAGAGCCGTGCTCTCTGGTTCTTGTCTCGGTCGACTGGTCGGTCGACCGACAGGTCAAGACCTGGGTACGATCGACCAGGCGGTCTACCGACAACCCCAACGGTCATAAATAAAATTGTTGGTCGGTCGTCAATATAGCTCCAACGGTTAGTTTTTGACAGCTTTTATAAATTGGGGTTTTGGGCCAGTTTTGGTTAAGATTTTTGGGAGAGTTTTCTAAAACTATTTTCTTATCTTCCATAGAAGTTTTTCATAAGTTTTTAGAGCTTTTATTTTCAAATCAAAAGGAGTTTTTTAAGAGTGAATCTCTTGATTTTATCAAAAGCTTCCTTAAGTTTTCCACCTCCAAATCTATCCAATTTTTTCTCACACAAGCTTGAGCTTTTCATAGTTTTATCTGTCTTATAGAAGCTTTGTTTGTGAGAGTGTTTGTTAGTGATTAAAGAGAAGAGATCACCAAGTATTCCACCTTGTATTGAAGAGTGTTGTAGAGGTACGACCTCGGCGAACTGGTGAGTTCGTATTATGTTGTTCTTGCGGGAACAAGTGAGGGACTTGTGAGTCCAAGAGTTCTAGTTTGAACTCGTTGTAGGTGTTACGGCATCGAGTGATCTTGCGGGATCATTATAATGGAAATCCTTCATAGTGTTTAAGGCGGGGACGTAGAGCAAAAGTGTGCTCGAACCTCGAAACAATTCTCCCATGTTTGCGATTGCTCATCTCTCTCTCACTTGTGTTTATATATCTTGCATATTTATATTGTTTATATCTTTTACATGATTGATATTTTCTTGTGCTTCACTTATATATTTGCTTGAGATTGTTTGCTCACACTATTATTCAACCAAGGGAGCCATAGTGGCACCTCAACTCTTAATCTAGAGGAATCTTGAGGAGATAGTTCAGAGCCCTTCACTGGAAATTCGGCTACACTCTTTAGTTATACTTTGTGTATTTGCATAATAGTTTTAGTTTGCACAATTAGTTTTAATTCCGCATTAGTTTTGCATTTGATTAGTTTGTCACTTATTCACCCCCCTCTTGGTGACTTACAAGTGCAACTAGAAATTTGTAAAACTAAGGCCTAAGAGTTAGAGTTGAAGAATTTTGAGTCAAAATTTTATGGTCACAAAGTCGCATATGACTTAGGATAAAATAATAGAGTAGATGAGAAATACAGTTTGACTCCTTACCTTGATAGATAACAAGTTTTTGAATAGAGACTAAGTTTAGAATTGAAAAGTTTTGTTTTCCTATAACTTATAGATTACTTGATTTTTTTGCAAAAATACTTCTAATATTTTCTCATTTTTTCAAAATGTGTTTTCAAAACACTAACACTTTGTTTTTCTTTCTTTATGTATTTTGTAGGTGTAATTCACTAAAAACCCTCAGGAGATTACAACTCCTCCTTTAAGAGAAACATAGAGGTTCAAAGGCTTGTTGCATATGCTCAGTGTAGTCGCGTGACCTGTAAAAGTGGTCTAATAAATTTTTAGGTTTAGTTTTCTTATTTTGCTCGAGGACAAGCAAAAGATAGGTATGGGGGTGTGATCGTACACATATTTTACATTATTTTTATTACATTCTCACATTTATCCTATCATAAATCTCGCTAATTCTTTTTCTTAATGTGTTATATTGCAGGTTTGTCTTATTGAAAGGAGAGAAGTTAAGACGAAATAAAAGCCGGTTAAGTTCTGATTTATTTGGATCTATTTGGTTAAATGAAGATAAAGCCAAATAAATGCATTTAAAATCGCATTTAGAAGAATTAATTTGGTTAGCTGAAGAATCAAAGGGATATTGTGAAAATTTGGAGATCCAAAAGAATTCATATCAGAAGATCTTTTCTGTTGGGTAAGTGATTTATCCATATCTCCTATCTTATCTCCAACCTTATCAAAAGATCTTTTCTGTTGGGCCAGCGATTTGATCTCGTCTTCAAGCACACTCTCTCTTATCCATTTCAACCTATAAATACCACCACTTCAGAAGGCAAAGGGGAACCACTCAGCAGAAAATTTATGCTAGTTTTTGTTTCTAATTTTTAACTTAAGTTTTCTTTTTTCTTCTTATGTAATTTTCATTTTCTTTATAGCTTAGGTTTGAGAAGAGATTCATGGGAGAAGGAGAGTAAAATTTTTATTGAGAGTGATAACAATGTAAATTTCTTCTTCTCTTTCATTGTTTTCTATTTAATCAAAAACTTGTTTTTCATCTTCTTCTTATTTTTACTTTACTTACCTTCCTTATTTTATTATAAATCCAAGTGAATCCTATAGCCTCGAATCTGCCTTGATCTTGCAAGTGTCATTGATGGCTTATGGTGATAGATAACCATTTCTGTATTATTTTCTTTTTGTACTTTTATTTTCAGATTGGTAATGGGGAAGATCGTATATGCCTGCTTTGATCGCCTTCAAGCCAAGGTAAATCGTTGCAACGGATCAAAGGTAAGAAAGCTTCAAGGAGGTATGTAAGTATTTATTTTAGTTCTTTCTTTCTTTACTTATTAGGTTAGAAACACATCTTTAAAAGACATCTCTCTTTATTCTTCGTTCCTTTAATTTGGTTTTTCTTTTCTTTTCAAAACATCAACCACATTCCCTTCTTCTCCTTCTTCTCTTCTTCTATTATTAACTCTTTCTTCTCTTTTAAAGAAACAAAGAAGAACATTTTAACCTATTTTTATAAACTTGAAAAGAACTTATCAACAATCATCGCAGTCCTGATTGAGAAAAATGTAAGAAATTACCGTGTAGCTTAGGGCTAACGGGTCGTGTCCACGAGGAGAGATGCGATGCTAGCTTTTCGGTATTTTGGGAAAAACAAGTTTTAGCATTTATATTTTTTAGATGAAAAAGAAGATGGAGTGTGTAGAAATGATTTAAAGAAAAATTGAAGATTAGAATAGGTTTTGAGAAAGTTAATTTTTTTAAGAAGCTTGAAGATGTGTGTTTGTTTGTATTTAATAAAGAGAGATTTGGGCTCACTATTCTATTATTCAACCATGTGTTGTTCTCTTGAAAGTTAAAATGCCTCAATGAGATCATAGGCAAAAATTTTAGTCTTGTTAAAAGAGATCAAGTAAAACACAAAAGATAGTTTTTAAAAATCGAACTTCAGTTTTGAAATCTTTCTTTAAGTTGAATGTTAAACCATCAAAGTAATAAAGTAAGCATGGAATAAAAGTAAGTTCTTTTTAAGATCAACTTCAAGAGTTAGTTCAAAGTCCAATCTCATCCTCATGTTCTTTCAAGAATACTCCCCAATATGTAAGGCTTAATCTACGCATTCATATGATTCATTGGGTTTTTTTTTATAGAAATCAATCAAGAAGAAAACTCATAAAAGAAGGAGAATAGTGAGCCCAGAAAATAGATTTAACTACTCATAACAAAAAAAGAATAAATAATGAAATGAATTAAAAATATAGACATACCAGCAAGATTGAGCAGAGTCAAGCAAGGTGAATCTCCTTTGATTGTCACTTCAACGGTCAATTACACACTCTTTTTCTCTCTCTCACTTATTGCTGGACTGAAATAAAAATGAGATACAACTTCTCATAAACTGTCTAACAATGATCCTAAATCCTAAAAATAAAATAATAAAATAATTCTGGTCATTCTCCTCTGCCTCTGATGTGTGGGATATTTATAAGGAAGAAATGGATAGGGGAGACGAATGGAGAGATAAGGAGGCTGGCTATTTCTGAATTTGAATCCTCCCCTTATCTCCAAACTTTATTTGATTTATCTAGAATTTTATGTGAAAATTCAATTATGATCTACAGCTTGTTGGCCTGTTGATTGTTGAATATCACTTATCAATGATAGAATTAGAAAGAGTGATCAATATAAGAATTGTAACCCTTAAGTCTTCTTTCTGGATCATCTTAAATCATCAAATTTGAGTTTCGATAGCAAAAATTATGATTAAAATACAAAAATGTATACAATCTGAATCCAAGTCTAAATTGATTTTGAACTCCGAATTTACTTGAATTTTCTCCTTATCTCCAAATATGATTCCTTCATCTCATCCATTGATCTTCTCTCTATCCATTTATCCTCTTAGATTTTCAATTTATCTTCTAGAATTAATGAGATATCCATTTATCTTCAGGAAACCGATTGGGGTCTTCGAAAATCTATTTTTGCTTTAATTTTAGTTGATATTTATCTAATCTTATATACTCAGTTTTCAGATAAGATACCTTCAGCAAAATCTACATTTGAATCAATTCCCTTTCCTTTGAACTTCTAGATTTTATTGGATAAATCTGTCATTCTCTCTTCTTTTTTTCTTAATTACTCTGCATGTCACTGGACATTAAAATACATTAATAGCAGAGTTTTATTTAAATAAAAATACAAAAATGTGACACATATGATATGAAAACATGCAACGCACGTGTGTGATCACACCCACACACCTATCTTTTGCGTGTCCTCGAGCAAAACAAAAAGTAGACCTAACCTTACTCATTTTCGTAAAAATCACGATTGCACTTAGCATGTGCAACAAGCCGTTAAACCTCTAGGTTACCCCTAGAGGACGAGTTTTGTCTTATGAGGGTTTTCAGTGAATTACACCCACAAAATCCATAAAGAAAGAGAAACAATAGTTAGTATTTTTGAAAAGCATTTTGAAAAAAAAAATATTTGAAGTATTATTGTAAGAGTTCAAGTAATTTATAAGTTATAAGAAAACATAATTTTTCTTCCTAAACTTAGTCTCTATTCAAAAATTTGTTATTAATCAAGGTAAGGGGTTAAACTTGTATTTCTCATCTTGTTTATTACTTTATCCAAAATTATACGCACCTTTGTGACCGTAAAATTTTGATTCGGGGTTCTTTAACCTTAACTCTTATGCCTTATTTCTTTTTTATTTTATTTTTGATGGCATTATTCCTTAGTTATATTAGGCTTTCTAATTTGCTCATGTAACAATCCTTTAGTCGGCGACACCCAAATC
Source organism: Agave tequilana (assembly GCA_038442645.1). Taxonomy (NCBI): domain Eukaryota; kingdom Viridiplantae; phylum Streptophyta; class Magnoliopsida; order Asparagales; family Asparagaceae; genus Agave; species Agave tequilana. Next base: position 84,990 of record JAVJIF010002726.1, on the reverse strand, counting down.
GGACGGTCTTAGTGCATCGAGTGAGAAAACACCCCAAGGACTTAAGGACTCGAGCAAATGAGGCCACAAAACTAAGGATTTAGTTCATGGACTACTTTTAAGAGTGAATACTTATGGTTAATGAGGCACAAATATCCAGCATAATTAGAGAATTCTTTTAATATATATAATAATTTTTTTAAATAAGGCATAGGAATCTTTGCTTTTGAGCCCTAAGTGTGCAAGTGTTATAAAGTTGCATATTTCATCAAGGTAAAGATCAAGACTAAATTACTTTTCCAAGTTTTCTTTCTAACTTTAGAAATCAAACAAATAATCTTATTTTGATCAAGTATAAGAAATCCTAATTATAATTCTCTTATTCCTTAAAATTGACTTAATTTCTTACAAACTATTATTCTCTTTCCAAAAGTTTTTTTTAGTTTTTGTTAATCATGTTAGATCCCTTCCCATACCTATCTCATGCATTGTCCCCAATGTATGAAAGAAATGAATAGATGCATGAAATACAATGTAAAAGAGGTAAAGCTATCGATACACTGGGTCGAAAAGACCCATAGCCGTTTTATTTACCGGCACTGATTCTAAGAACAGTTTAAGGCGTTGACTATTTACTTTAAAGTCATTCCCATTCTTCGTGTCACTGATCTCAACAGCACTGGGTGAAAACACGATCTTTATAATGAATGGCCCAGTCCATCTTGATTTTAATTTTTCTGACAAAAGATGAAGCCTACAATTATAGAGTAATACTTTTGTCCGGAGATAAAAGTTTTTCTCATGATAAACTTATCATCAAAAATCTTAATCTTACTTTTTGTTATTTTTGCATTTTCATAGGCCTCATTTCTCAACTCCTCAAGTTCGGAAATCTACAATTTTCAAAAGTCACCGACCTTATTTAAATCAAAATTTAGCTGCTTTATGGCCCATAAATCTCGGTGTTCTAACTCAACAGGTAAGTGGCAAGCCTTTCTAAAGACTAATTATTAAGAAGACATTCCTAGAATTATCTTGAAAGCGGTCCTGTAGGACCATAAGGCATCTACCAGTTTGGTGAACCAGTCTTTCCTTTTTTAGTTCACGGTCTTCTCCAAAATAAGCTTAATTTGTCTATTGGAGACCTCTACCTACCCACTAGTCTGAGGATGATAGGGTGTGGACAATTTATGAGTGATGGCATACTTTTGCATAAGGCTTTCGAAGGATCTACTGCAAAAGTGGGTGCCATTATCACTAATGATAGCATGAGGGGTTCTGAAGTGCGAAAAGATGTTCTCTTTTAAAAACTTGATGACAATCTTGTTGTCATTTATTTTGCTTGGAATGGATTCTACCCACTTGGGCCATAGTCCACAATAACCAATATGATTAGTTCCCAAATAAATTAGGAAATGGACCCATAAAGTCGATGCCCCAAACATCAAATAGTTCTACTTCTAAAATTGGGTTAAGGGGCATCATGTTTTGCTTAGAGATCCTTCCTAACATTTGGCATCTATGGCATGTCTTGCAAAACTCAAATGCATCTTTGAACAAAGTGGGCTAATAGAACCCACTTTGCAACACTTTTTTCGCAGTTTTGTGGGGACCAAAGTGTTCACCGCATGCAAGCTCGTGACAAAAAGACAGAACGCTCTTAATCTCCTCATCGGGAATGCATCTCCTAATGATTTGGTCGGAACAATACTTAAAAAGATATGGATCCTCCCAGAAGAAATACCGGACTTGAAATAAGAACAGGTAGATGTCTTGCTTAGACCAACGAGATGGAGTTTGGTTCGTAACTAAGTAGTTTACTATGTCAGCAAGCCAAGGTTCCCTAAAGGCAACCAAAAGTTGTTCATCAGGAAAGTTATCATTTATGGACAGTTCATTGCATGGTAAGTTTAGGATGCGCGAGAGGTGATCAGCAATGATATTTTCTACGTCATTCCTATCTCGAATCTCGATATCGAATTCTTGAAGAAGTAAGATCCAACGAATTAGTCGAGCCTTAGCATCTTTCTTTGCCATAAGGTATCTTAGCGCAGAATGATCGGTGAAGTGGTGGTTTTGGACCCAAGTAGGTAGGGACAGAATTTCTCTAATACAAATATTACAGCCAAGTATTCCTTTTCAGTTGTACTGTAGTTCAATTGCACATCATTAAGAGTCCTACTTGAGTAGTAAATCACGTGCTGCTTGTTATCTATGTGTTGTCCTAAAGCAGCGCCTATAGCAAAATTAGAAGCATTTCACATGATTTCAAACAGCTTTGACCAATCCAGTGTAGAGATGATTGGTACAGAAATAAGCTTATTTTTCAGCTTCTCCCAAGCATTAAGAGATCCACTATCGAAAGTGAAGGACATATCCTTAGCTAAAAGGTTAGTTAAGGGTCTAGCAATTTTGCTAAAGTCCTTAATGGACCTACGATAAAAACCGGCGTGTTGTAAGAAGGATCGGATATCTTTAATACACTTCGGCACCGGGAGCTTAGCTATGACCTCAATATTAACTTTATTTACTTCAATTTCATTCTTAGAAATCTCATGACCCAAGACAATTTCATATCTTACCATAAAGTGGCATTTCTCTTAATTCAATTTTAGATTTTTCTTGGCACAACGTTGGAGGACGAGTTCGAGATGGTGAAGACATTGATTGAATGAGTCTCCATAAATGGAGAAATCATCTATGAATATTTCCAAAAATTGTTCCACCATATCAGAGAAAAGACTCAACATGTAATGTTGAAACATTGCTGGGGCATTGCATAAGCCGAAAGGTATTCGACGATCAGCAAATGTCCCAAATGAACATGTGAAAGTGGTCTTTCTAGGTCCTCTGGAGAAATGGGAATCTATTATACCCCGAGTAACCGTCCAAGAAACAGTAATACTCATGGCCAGCCAAACATTCAAGCATTTAGTCAATGAAGGGAAGAGAGAAATGATCCTTACGAGTTGCTACATTTAGCTTCCTATAGTCGATGCAAACTCGAATCTTCATGGAAAGTCGAGTTTGGACCAACTCTTTGTTCTTATTTTCCACCACAGTGAAATCGGATTTCTTCAGAACCCTCTAAACAGGACTGACCCATTGGCTATCAGAAATGGGATATATTATTCCATTGTCTAAGAGTTTCACGATTTCAGCATGAACAACCTCTTGCATTATAGGTTTTAAGCTACGCTGCGAGTCTCTTTTTGGTGTTGCTTCTTCATTAAGATGAATGCAATGTTGAACTATGACTGGACTCAATCCCTTTATGTCGGTCATAGTCTAACCAATGGCTTCATTATGTCTCCTAAGAATTATTTTAAGATTCTCTTCTTCCCTGTCATTTAAATGGGATGCAATAATAACAGAAAAAGTCTCTTGTTTGCCTAGATAAACGTACTTGAGATGAGTAAGCAAGGCTTTTAACTCTAAGGAACGGGACAACTCATTGGAAGGAGGAGTCATGTTTATTAGCTCTACATTTGGTGAAATAGGGTTTGAGGTCCAATTCACATCAGACTCGACAATCTGATCTAGGTTAAAGTTTTCAGACTCTAACTCAAAGTCACAATCAGGTTCTAGTTCCAATTCTTCTCTATATTCGATATTCAAGTTCTCAATGAGGTTGACTTCAAATGTTCGATCCTTAATATCACAGGGTTGCTTTCCTAGGTTAAAGACATTGACTTCTCTAGTCATATCTCCAAAAGTTAACCTCATAGACCCATTCCTACAGTTGATAATAGCATTTGTAGTAGAAAGGAATGGGTGCTCTAGGATAACGGGAGTTTGAGCCCTAAAATTGGACACAGGTTGTGTCTCAAGAATTATGAAATTAACGGGGTAGATAAACTCCCCGATCCGGATAAGGACATCATTAATTTTCCTCTTGGGAACTTTCACTGAATGATCAACTAATTGGATGATGACTCAGTTGGACTAAGATTGCCTAACCCAAGTTGTTGATAAACTGAGAAAAGGAGCAAGTTGATACTTGCCCCCAAGTCAAGAAGTGCACGACTAATCTCGGCTTGTCCTATAGTGCAGGCAATGGTGGGACAACCCAGATTCTTATACTTGACAGGAATTGGACCTGACAGTAGCTCACTAATGTTAGTGGCTAAGAAGACTTTCTTGGGTACATTAGTCTTTCTTTTCTTGGTGCACATGTCCTTAAGAAATTTTACATAAGATGGGACTTATTGGATTGTATCAAGAAGTGGCACATTTATCTTCACTAGATTGAAGATCTCAATTATCTTATTCATGTGTGAATTTTGTTTGTTGTTCTTCAGCCTATTAGGAAATGGGACCATAGGCTTGTGCACCTGATTAGCTGACTTGTCTTTTTCAGACTCGTCAAATTAGGATGGATTGGAACTAGATGAAGTGGATGCTTGTTTGTTGTTGTGCCGAATGGGATTGGGTGGCATAGACACTTGATTATCAACTTTCTTTCTCGGCCTCAATGTATGAACAACATTACATTGATTAAACTGTTGATCCTCAGCCAAATTAACTTGATTAGAATTTCTTGGGTTCGTTAATGGTTGACTAGGCAAAGTACCCTTGGGCCTCTCATTTTGTGAATTAGCTAGCTGACCAATTTGAACCTCTAACCTTGTTATGGCTTGTGCATTATTGTTCTACAATGTTTGTATAAGGGACTCTTGGTTTCTCATATACCTTTCTACATTCTTTTCAAAATCAGTCATTCTTTTCTCAAGTGGAGAACTATGGAAAGAAGATTATGGAGCATGGTTAGGAAAGTTCTGTTGATAATTGGAGGAATTAGATTGATGATTATGATTGGGATGGTAATTGGGTTGATGATTGGAAGGATTGTGATTTTGATTGGGATGTTGGAAGTGGTTTGACCTTGAGTGGTCATTGTTGTTTTGGCTCCATGAGAAATTAGGGTGATTTCTCCAGTCAGGATTATCCGTTGGTGCGTAGGAATTATTGTTAGGCCTTGAAAAGGCAGCATTTATTGGTTCAGGAAATTATTGTTAAGCTTTGAAAACTGGACACTCCTCAAACACATGATTTATGGCTTGACGTAAGTACAACCCAGAGTTAAAAATTGATTTGGGCTGACTTGGTTGACTGGAACTGGTTCCTTAGTTTCTAAAACTTCTAGTATTCTCGCTAGGTTTGCTATTCTAGTCTCTGTAGTTATGGATGATTCAATTGAATGGAGACCTCCTTTTGAAGAGATGGAGTTTGAATTCCTAGAGTTTTCATTAGTAGGTTCCCATTGGATGGTCTTTTCAGCTAGATTCTCAAATAAATCTCATCCTTCATTCTCATCCTTTTGCAAGAATCTCCCTTCGCATATAGTTTCTAAGAGGGTCTTGGTTGAGTGGTCTAAACTGTAATAGAGAATTTGGCATTGTCGCCACTTCTCTATTCTATGATAAGGATATTGGACAATGAGGTATTTGAAACGTTCAAAATACCTCCAAAATGGTTCACTTGGTTCTTACTTGTACTGCATAATATTTTTCCTAATGAGAGTAGTCTTGTGAATTGAGTAGAATTATTCAAGAAGACCTTAATGAAACTATCCCATGATGTGATGGAATCGACTGCTAAGCTGTATAGCCATTTCTTTGCTAAGCCTTTAAGAGCAAATGGGATAAATCTCAACCTAATAGCATTTTCTACAAGGTGTGAGATTTTCATTGTTAAGCATACTTTCTTAAATTCTCTTATGAAGAAATACGCATCTTCGGACTCTAAGCTATGAAACTTAGGGAGTATGTTGATGAACTGAGGCTTGAGCTCAAAGTTGTATTCACTAACCGATGAAAGTTGGATGTAAGATGGAAGTGAGGTTCTCAATGGGTAAAACCTATCTAGCAATAATGTTGGTTGAGCCATAACCGGATCTGATTTTGGTTCTTATTTAGGTGATGATGTGTTTCTAGTTAACCTAGATGTGTTTGTGTCTCTTGACCATAATTGCATATACAAACACTATCACAACCATGTTCACTAATAGTTAAAAAGAAAAAAGAAAAAGCAACCAAGCCTAGTCCAAGGAAACCTTGACCAAGACAACTCCTAACTGGTTGATTGTCCATAGGAGGTATAATGCAGACTCTGATCACAAACTAATTAGCTAGGTCAGGGCAAGATTGGTGGCAGGTTTTCTCGCAAAAGCGACGGGCTTAATTAAGCCAAACCACCTGCCTTCGGGATTTCGCCCTTTAATCCCTGTCCTTTGACACCGATTTGGCAGGAGTCAAATTATAACACCTTCCCCTTTAGAATAATTTCCTTATGAGTTCGAGATGTCCCAAAGGCCAACGTCTATCAGATTTTAAATTAGGCTTAGGTTGTGCATGCTTGGAGATGGTTTGTGGGTTAAGGAAGGGTAATGACTTCCTCACCTTATCTTTTGTTGGGTTTTGCCCTTAAAATGTTTTAGTGCAAAGTGTGCAAGATATAGAAAAGTAGCATTCAACAAGCAAGTAATAACTCAAGAATATTTCCTAAGCTATATGCAATGCATACATACCTTTTCTCCAGCTTTCTTCAATAGTAATTGAAATGAAACGTAATTAGACAAATGCCTAAGAATGCAAGTCTGAACAGTTTTTTTAAAACAATTACAATCAGCCAATTACTGTTATATTAAAAATAGGATTGTGAGATAATTAAGTACAGAAAACTAGCAATAAAGAAAACTTATTTTTGCAGAGTAATATATCCTGCCAGTCCCACAATAAATTCTGTTTTTGCTCCAAACTCTTGAAATCTTGTTTCCTATTTTTTAGAGTAGGGGCACAAGATCATAAGTCTTTTTCTGCAAAGCTGTAATATTCAACCTGATTTCTTTGACCCCGAAATAAAACACCAAACTTGTTAAAACACAAGAATAGCATTCCCTTCCCGACAACGCCGCCAAAAATTGATTGAGAAAAATATAAGGAATTACCGTGTAGCTTAGGGCTAACGGGTCGTGTCCATGAGGAGAGATGCAATGCAAGCTTTTTGGTATTTTGAGAAAAAATAAGTTTTAGTGTTCATGATTTTTAGATGAAAAAGAAGATGGAGTGTGAAGAAATGATTTAAAGAAAAATTGAAGATTAGAATAGGTTTCGAAAAAAGTGATTTTTTAAGAAGCTTGAAGATGTGTGTTTGTTTGTATTTAATAAAGAGAGATCCGGGCTCACTATTCTATTATTCAACCATGTGTTGTTCTCTTGAAAGTTAAAATTCCTTAATGAGATCATAGGTAAAGATTTTAGTCTTGTAAAAGGAGATCAAGTAAAACATATAAGATAGTTTTAAGAAATCGAACTTCAGTTTTGAAATCTTTCTTTGAGTTGAATGTTAAACCATAAAAACAAAAAAGTAAGCATGAAATAAAAACAAGTTCTTTTTAAGATCAACTTCAAGAGTTAGTTCAAAGTCCAATCTTATCCTCATGTGCCTTCAAGAACACTCGCCAATATGCAAGGCTTAATCTAAGCATTCATATGATTCATTGGGTTCTTTTTTATAGAAATCAATCAAGAAGAAAACTCATAAAAAAAGGAGAATAGTAAGCCTAGAAAACAGATTTAGCTACTCATAACGAAAAAAGAATATAACAATGGAATCAATTAAAAACATAGACATAGCAACAAGATTGAGTAGAGTCAAGCAAGGTGAATCTCTTTTGATTGTCACTTCAATGGTCAATTACACACTCTTTTCCTATCTCTCACTTGTTGCTGGACTGAAATAAAGATGAGATACAACTTCTCATAAACTATCTAACAATGATCCTAAACCCTAAAAAAAAAAGAAAAAAATTAATTCTAGTCTTTCTCCTCTGCCTCTGATGTGTAGGGTATTTATAGGGAAAATGATAGGGGAGACGAGTGGAGAGATAAGGGGAGCTGGCTATTTCTGAATTTGAATCCTCCCCTTATCTCCAAACTTGATTTGATTTATCCAGAATTTTATGTAAAAATTCAATTCTAATCTGCAGGTTGTTGGCATGTTGATTGCTGAATATAACTTATCAAATGATATAATTGGAAAGAGTGATTAACATAAAAATTGTACCCCTTAAGTCTTCTTTCTGGATCATCTTAAGTCATCAGATTTGAGTTTCGGTAGCAAAAGTTATGATTAAAATACTAAAATGTATACAATTTAAATCCGAGTCTAAATTGATTTAGAACTCTGAATTTACTTAAATTTCCTCCTCATCTCCAAATATGATTGCTTCATCTCATCTATTAATTTTCTTTTATCTATTTATCCCCTTAGATTTTCAATTTGTCTTCTAGAATTGATGAGATATCCATTTATCTTCAGCGAAACTGATTGGGGTCTTCGAAAATCTGTTTTTGCTTTAATTTTAATTGATATTTATCTCATCTAATATACTTGGTCTTCAGATAAGATACCTTCTGCAAAATTTTCATTTGAATGGATCCCCTTTCTTTTGAACTTCTGGATTTTATTGGATAAATTTGTTATTCTCTCTCTTTTCCTTTTTAATTACCCTATACGTCACTGGACATTAAAATAAATTAATAACATATTTTTATTTAAAATACAGAAATGTGACACATATGATATGAAAACATGCAACACATGTGTGTAATCAAGTCCCTTCTTGTGGATCACGACCCCTATAGACATTTGCTATAGAAGTAGAATTGAGAACCTTGCACTTTTTTAAACTCTGTATTTATCTCTATAGGTTCAAACTCAATCAGTGGCATGGTATGTTATGCATTATCTATCCCTGATGATGGTAGCACATGCATCGAAGACTTTGTGCCATTCCTGCAGAACTTTGAGCACTCGACCTGACAACATACCTATATGTTCTTTATCAGGAGAACCATTTAGTGCGACTTCAACTACCACCTGGCCGGTGCTTCCCTGATATTCAGGATACATCGTACAGGGACCGCTTCCTGAACTTCGCAGGTCCAGATAGATTTACCACTTTATCCACCAGTGCCTTTTGTTGATTGATCAATACTCGACCTGGATATCTGATATTTCGTCAAGGTGACACCTACATGATCGAGTCATATCTACTAAGTCGGTTCGCTAGATAGTTTGGATACAATCAGCTTTTTGTGAGGAATCCAAATACCCGCCTTCAGTTCAGCGAGAATTTTTTTGGAGGGGCACATGCGTGGTATTTTCATGTGGCCACAGGGATGGGGGAAACATTTAGTCTTCCCCAGTGAACAACCAATTTTTATATCAGCCTCAGCTTTGGCACCTAGTAAGTCATCGCCGATATGGTGCCGAGTTACGAGATGAACACCTCGTGTATCAAAACTATCAAATCTACCTACAACGCTTGTAAGGGATCCAAGACCACCCATAAAAGGGAATGAACGAGTATTTGGAGGCTGAGAAAGAGGCTGGTATATACGAAGCGGCCTTAGAGTAAGAGCATGGTGTTTAAACTACAGATGAACATTCTGCAAGGAAGTTCCGCCAAGCTGTAGCATAGTTGGCCCAACCATCTTCCTCTGAAGGTGTTTCAAGTCGGAAGAAAGCAAAGAGAGAATTTGGGGTCGAAACTCATTCACAGAAAATTTCTAGATCAGAAGCGGGCCTTGATACGAGACTTTTTGGTGACGATGAGTCTGAGGAAGAGGGAGAATTGGTCTCAGCCATTTCCATACGTCATCGAAATAAGCGTAATAAAGATCCTGCAGTTTCAGTAGGGACAGAAGCCTTGGAGGAACCTACGATTGCTGAAGCGTCTGTAGCCACAGAGGAGTCAAGGGCCATGGAGGAAACAAAAAGGGTGGAAATTGATGGTCCACCTCAACTGGAAGTCACTTTAACATTATTAATGATTCCAGGAGAAAGAGTGAAAATGCAACCGGACTCGCCAAACATTATGATGCCAACCTTGAAGGCTCCTGAATGCAGCTCGACTACTGGGCTAGTTGGAGGCAAGGCCCCTACTACCAGGGCTTCCCTGATTCAAGTATCATCTTCATCATTCAAAGAGCGTGTTGATTATTCTGGAGATGATCATGACTTTAGTAATGAGGCGGCTCTTCGTCCAGATATTAGCAAGTTCTCTTCCAGATATTAGCAAGTTCTCCCATATGACAGAAGAAGAGATGCAAGTGGCTGCTTCAGGGATAGAACTGCCCCTTGGAGATACTACCACCACTGGAGGGTAGTCTTTCTACTCCAATGATCGCTTTTCTTTTCCATCATATAGATCATGTTTTAATACTTGCTTGTATGACATTCGCAGAGACGCCATTACTAGTGAAGGAGAAACCTCCTCAAATATTACTGAGATAATTGAGAAACCTCCTCAAATATTACTGAGATAATTGAGAAACTAGCCCAATCAGAAGGTTTTGAAGATCCCAAGACCAGCAATGGAGCAGTCCATATGGGTACAACATCTGTGGCTGGGGAATCTTCTCGGTCTGGAGACTTGCCAGAGGACTTGCCATCTCCAACCCCTCAACCTGGTAAGATACAATAATTTGATACTTTTGCTTTAAACATTATCACCGACATTGTCATAATGATTGCAGGAGATATTGCACCGACTCAAGCAAAAAAGTCTATCTCGTGGTAAAGCCTACACTTGAGGCTGCTACACAGGGGACCGTTACAGTTCTAAATCATGAAGCTCCTTTGGTGACCTCGGAGATGAGGCAACTCCTGACCCAACTTACTCTTGGAGAGAAAAGTGCTCCACCCTCAGCCCTTGAGAGTACTCCTTTTACTGTCGTAGAGACGGGATCCGGAAGTGCTCTTGTGGCAATGACAACAACAACTATGCATATTTTGAAAGAGCAGACTCTCCAAATGATTGAACAATTCTTTGCCACGATGACATATTACTCAAAATTGGTACTCTCTGGGCGAAATCCTTTCGAATTCACACGATCACTCCTCGAAAATCAAATTGAGAATATTCGGCAAACCGGGGGCTTCGATCTAGCGAAAACACACTAGTGTTGGCCCAAAAGCCCATCACTCTAGTTTTGATGATGATTAACTCATGTAGTTATAGTTTACTAATGATCTTGTGTTTAATTTGTCTCAAATATTTGATCAAGATCATAGTAGGTGATTAGCTTCAATAAAGGAGTTTTGAAGCTAACACATATAAATTCAAGAGCTCGTGCATCAAGATCGCATTTTGCACTCGGTTGGAGTCAAGCTCCTTAGATCGTGTTTGGATCGAGTCACTTAGAGAAGGAGTTCTACAAAAAGACCTCACTTTGTTTAGTTTAGTATGTTTAGATCTTGTATAAAGATTAGATAGTATTGATATACTCAAGTTCACCCACACACACACAAAAGTTTAATATGTTTTGGTTTTTAATTTAACTGGTTCTGGATTTTATATCAAAAACATAGATATATATCTTATATGTATATTGGATTCTATCCATATACAATATGCTTCAAATTTGTTTCAATATCATGTTTTTGTATTTATACAAGTTTTGGAGAAAACGGTTTTTCATTTCAAAAATCCAAATTTTGAAAAATACAGATTTTGTGTTTAAGCCTAATTTCAATATCACAAAAATAGTTCAAATAGTTCGTAATATGTGTTGATTTTTGGTCACACATGTTTGGTATTCAAATATCTTAAAAGAACTTATTTTTATGGAATTTATATGATTTTATGGGATTTAATTGGTTTTAGATAACCTAAGTTTTCAATCCCAGAATTTCAGAAAGACTCTGCTGGCGGTCGACCGGACGGTCGACAGGACCAGGAGTCGGTCGACCGGACCGGTCGACCGCTGGGCACGAAGAACGTGCACAGGCCAGCCATAAAAGGCCGGTCGACCGCGCGGTCGACCGACTGAAAGCACCCAACTCTCGGGTGCTGGCCGGTTGACTGGGCGGTCTACCGGAGGCACAACAGTCAGAAATATGACCGTTGCGACGGTCGACCGGAAGGGCATTTTTGCCCTTTCCTACTGCCAACGGGCAGAATTTTTGGAGGCTTATAAATAGCCCCCTCTTTGGCTGATTTAAAAAAGACTTAATAGATAAAATTTTCCTATCTATATCAGTGTTTTTGCAGCAAGATTTCAAAGAGTTTTTAGGCTAAAAGATTTATCCTTTTATTTGTTTTCAAGGGTTGGAAAAATCAAAGAAAAATAGAGTATTTGGGATATTGATTTTGATCTTCATTTCTATCTTCTTCTAGTATTTTTTCCAAGTAGTTTTTTCTTTGTGATTTGTTTTCCAAACGCCTTGTTTTCTCACACTTGAGCTATCATCTCTTTCCTATCTATAGGATATTGTTTTTGGTGAGAAAATTGGTTTATGGTCTTTGAGATCACCAAGGTTATTTGTGGTCTTTGAGATCACCAAGATTGTAACTTTCTCTTTACTTTGGCTTGTGCCTATCTCTCTAAGTGTAGAGGAGGTTGATCTTTGGTTTTGTGCTCATCCCTCTTATGTAGAGGTGATTGAGGTTGTGCTTTGGGTTGGTTGTTATCTCTCTTGTGTAGAGGTGATTGTGGTGGAGTTTTAGCTTAGTGTCTTATCCCTCTTGTGTGAGGTGATTGTTGTTCGGCTTAGTGCCCATCCCTCTAAGTGTAGAAGTGATTGTTATTGTGTCTAGCCTGTTGTGTAGAGGTTCTTTTATTGGAGAGAGGAGTTGTGTACTCCTACTTTGTATTTGCCGAATCCTCAGTGGAGGTTGTTGGCCCGGAGGCCTTCCACTCTAGTTTTGATGATGATTAACTCATGTAGTTATGTGTACTAATAATCTTGTGATTTTAGTTTCAGATCATTAATCAAGTTATTAGTTGGTGATTAGCTTCAACAAGATGATTTGGAAGCTTTCACATGTTGATTCAAGAGCCCGAGCGTCGAAGATCATATATAGCACTTGCTCGGTGGATCAAAGAGTTTTGGATCGAGTCGGCTTGGAGATTGTGCTCTACAAGAAGACTTCGGTACCATAGTTTAGTTTTGTGTTTAGATCCAAATTGTAAAGATTAGAATAGTATGATATGCTCAAGTTCACAACACACACGTTTCATGTTTTGAATATTGGTTTTCGGTTTTTCGGTTTTAGGTTTAACCGATCTTGGTTTGCATGAATAGATAGATTCAAAACAAGTTTATATGGTTTAATGTATGTTAGATTTGTTCTACATACATGCATGCTTAATTTCCTAGACAAACTTAGTTTTGACTTACTTATTCATGTGTATTATGTTTTGGTATTTTTAACAAAACATATTTTGGAATTAATGTCAAAAACATGGATATATATATAATATGTTTCATGTATATAGGATTATATCCATATACATCATGCCTAAATGTTGTTTAATATCATGTTTTTGTATTTGGAAGAGTTTTGGACAAAACATATTTCTATTCAAAAATCCAAGTTTTAGAAAAATACAGTTTTTGGTTTTTGGGAAATATGATAAGACACAAAAACAGTTTTAATTGCTTGATATTTGAGTCAAAACTTTTATCATATGTTTATATATCAATGCAATTTGTCAAAACTATTTTGGGGATTTTTAAGTAGTTTACAAGAATTTATTGAATATTTAATCCCTTAGTTTTTCTGACCAGAACAGCCTCTGCCAGGCTAGGTCGGTCGACCCGAACGGTCGGCCGCACCAGGTAGCCAGTCGACCGTTCGGGTCGACCGACGTGCACAGATACGTGCACGCTGGCTGCACTTGTAGCCGGTCGACCGCGCGGTCGACCGACTGAGAGCAGATTGCTCTCTGTTTGTTTCGGTCGACCGGCAGGGTATTTTTGGCAGATTTGGCTGCCAACAGCTATATTTTTCTGGGGGCTATAAATACCCCATTAATGGCCAGTTTTACATAATATTTTTTGGTGCGAATTTTTCCTTACTCTCTGGTGTTTTCACAGCAATCAAAAGAAGTTTTTGAATTTAAATTGAACAATCTATTTGGTGTTTTTGCTAGGGTTTAGAATATCAAAGAAAAGGTTTTTTGGGAAAAAGAGTTTTGATTCAACTTCTTCATCTTTGTTTCAGTTTTTCCCAAGGATTTTCTTTGTGATTTTGATTTCCATTCCATTGGTTTTCTCCACACTTGAGCTACATCTACTTTCTTATTCTATAGGATCTTTGTGTGGGAGAATGAGATAGTTTATGGTTGTTGTTTAGACCACCAAGTTGTAAACCCAATCTTTTCTTGGCTTTGTGCCTTTGGGTTGTATCCCTCAAGTTGTGAGGTGATCCTTGTATTGGTTTGTGCTAATCCCTCAAGTTGTGAGGTGATTGTTTTGTTGGATTGGAGCTTGCCTCAAGGAGGAGGTTGTGGTTGTAAAGAGAAGAGTTGGGTACTCCTTGTGAGAGTTCTTTGTGGACTTGCTAGTGGATTAGAAATCTTTCGTGTGTCGAAGGCAGGGATGTAGAGCTGGGTGCTCGAACCTCGAAACATATCTTATTGTTTGCGCTTGATCCATTGACTCTCTCTCTATCTCTCTCTTTACTTTGTGCCTTGCAACTATTCATATTATGCATTCATAATTGCTTGGCTTGGTTGTGTGTGCATCACTTGTTGATTGCACTTGAGTGTATTGCACTAAGTTTTTAAATTCCGGATTGAGTTCATAGATTAGCTATATCACTTATTCACCCCCTTCTGGGTGATTTTTCAGAGGTTCCCTATGTGGGAGGTCCTGTGTGGACATATAGTGAAAATCCTTCTGTGTGAAGGCGGAGACGTAGAGCAGTTGCTCGAACCTCAAAACATATCTCGGTGTTTGCGATTGATCCACTATCTCTAAACTCTCTCTATTTTATATCTTGCATTGATTCATATTGCTCATATCTTATATGCTTGGTATTGATTGTGTGCCTTAGTAGTGTTGATCCAAGAGAGCTTCATATAGCACCTCAACTCTTATTTAGAGGAATTTAGAGATAGTCCAGATCCCGTCACCGGGAATTCGGATACACTCTTTGGTTACACTTGGTCTGTTGCATTAGTTTTTAATTTCACATCATTTGTCATTAGATTAGCCATACACTTATTCACCCCCCTCTAGGTGTATTATCAACTAGGTGCTGGTAGAGAAACTGGGAGTGTATTCGAAGGAACTGAGAACCTTAGAGAATGTCAGTCCAATTGACACTGCACAACAAGTATTGAGCGACCTTCACGTTGTCCAAGAATACAAACGGAAAAAGATTGAGGAACAGATAGCTCAGCAGACTCGTCTTCTAGATAACTTTAAGTTCAGCTGTCAAACCTTGATAGATGATCTTCAATAGGCAGAGTTCATCACTAAAAGCGCAGAGGGAGCTATTGCCAGTGCTCGAGCGGTGATTGCTAAGGTACAAGCTTTAATCTGAGACAATGAGCAAAATTTGCCAATGAAAAGAAAAGGGCAGAGGAGCTTGAGGCCGCTAAAGATCGAGTGCAACAAGAACAGAATTTCCGGTCCTCCCAGCTGGAAGCTCTTCAAGCACAACTTTCTGCTAAGAAGCTTTTATCATATGAGGAGTTGAGGGTTCAAGCCTTGGCTGAGGTAGTGGAAGCAAGTCAAAGAGATATTCAATGCCTCAAGAACCAAATAAAGTCTCTCGCTGAGCGAGACTAACTTTTTGTTTCTTCTTTTTGTAACACTCCATCTATCAAATAAGAGAGTGTTTATTTCACTTTTACCATTTTTATATGAATAATAAAAGTGATTATTTTGCCTTCATCTCATCTTTATTTTCTTTTTGTGTTTAAAAATCAGATGAACTAAAGAGATTGAATTTGATTGTTAGAGGTGATGATTAACATAGCAATCCAAAGTTAGGTAATTCCAATAGAGATTTGAGAGGGTTATTGTGAGGTGTGATGTTAATTTGACAGGGGTTGAATTCATGATTTAAACGAATTTTGTGGACTTGCTATTCTATTGATGAGAGTAATAAGTGGAGTTTGATGCACTGGGGATTTATGAAAATTTTTACTATCAGAAGTGTAATGTTAATATGACAGGTTTGAATCTCCAGTTTGAGCAAATTAAACTGTTAGAGATGTGATATTAACTTGACAAGAATGTATGCTCGAGGTATGATATTAACTTAGCATTGAACGTCTGGGTTTCGATGAGGAAGCTCGAAAGAAGAACATTATTATAGGTGTGGTATTTAACTTAATAATGAAATGGATGCTAGAGGTGTGATAATTAACTTGGCATCGAACATCTCAAAATTGAGAAAATCACTGTCATAGGTGTAATATTAACTTAACAGGGATTTGTATTGCGATAAGAGCAATTTTTGGTCAGTGGTGCAGTGTTTAACTTGGCCGAAAAATTTTGCGATTTGAGCAATTTTAATGGACTCGTCATTCTATTGAAGAGAATTGACAAGTTGAAATTCTATTCTACTGGGGATATATTGATTTTACTGCCAGATGTATACTATTAATATGATAGGTTCGATCCGTGATCATTTCGCTGGGAAAATAATTATAACTTTTTGTGGTCTTACCATTCCATGAACAGAAATTGGTAAGAGATTTTGGAGGGGAAGGTGGGATCAAGTCCCTTAGGATTTTAGCAAACCCTTATCTATCAACGAATTTAGTATGCCTTTACCAACTACCATTTGAGTTGGGCTAGCCTGTTATTCCCCTCAGCATGATGAGTAGTCGAGGATTTTTTGTTGGGCTTAAAAGCCAACTGTTTCCTCTATCCTTGAGCTTCGGATACGTTGGATTATTTTGTTACTTTAGGTAATGTGGTGTACCTTCTGGATTTTCATTCCATATATGACTTCTAAAATCTCGCTGGGATTAGAGAAGTCAATACAAACTTCATGGGGGTTTATCGAAGAAGGCACCATTTCCTCTGAATCAGCTTCTTACATGCTGATTAGAACTCCATCGAGGAAGTTGTTGGACGCTCTTGAATCTGCTGTGACTCTTTGTATGAAAGGCAGCAGAGTAAAATTTCATTATACGATCGGCGATATAATGTTCACATAATCGCATTATAGTAGAATCGAGGAGCCTTTCTTCTGATGGCGGCTGCCTCCTTGGGGTCATCAGGCAAGATGTCATATAAGACAAAGTCGATGAACAAGAATTGCTAATCCCTAAGTTCCGAACCTGTTGAAGTCTCCAAAATCTCTTCGACTTGAAGATCTCCTCTTAGAGTTTGACTTTCTTCAGGGCAGTACAAGTCATAGCTGCAGACGAGTACTTTCTCTGTGGCTCCAACTAGAAGAGCCAATGAAATAACGAGAGACGCCAATGCGTCTGCATGCGCATTTTGCTGATATGGTAAATGATCAATGTAGAAGTTTTTGAACTTATCCTCCATTTTAAAGGTTGCATTGTGATAAGGCACCAAGTCTTCATGTCAAACTTCATACCCCCTATGAGCCTGGTTGATGATGAGTTTTGAATCACCATATACTTCAAGATTTTTGACTCCAATCTCTTCAGCAAGTTGCATCCTGTAACACCCCGCTCCCAAAATACGTACATAGTTGTATATTCAGATTTTTTGATCATATTTTTTAATTTACTTCATGTATTTATTTTGTATTATGAATTATTTATATGATTGTTTTGCCTCGGATTTGGATTCATGAACTCAGGTCAGCCCTAGTCTGAACCGGGGACCCGATCCTAGGGTATTGATCGATTTAATCTTTTTGGTAGTTAGATTTAATCGATTTTAGTTTCAAATATCATTTTTCAATATCCTAGATTTTTTCTTGATTTTCTGAATTTTTCCTGAATCAAGTTGAAAATCTTCAAAATCGGTGTCGACAAGTGTCGCTGATCGATTTTCAGATTTTTAATTTACAAACAGAGTTAAATTTCTAGAAAAGCATTCATATTATTTCTTAAAATCATATTTTCTATCTAAATGCATTTTTTGAGATTTTTCTGAATATATCAAAATTCCACCGGATTTGGTGTCGGCCAGTATCGCTAGTTGATTTCAGGATTTTTGGTTTACAATTGGAGTTGAATTTCTAGATTTTGCTTTCATATTGCCTTTTAGAATCATATTCCTTTAATGAATTTTCTAAGATTTTTCAGAATTTATCAAAATCTGACCGAACTGGTGTACACCGGTATCTGATCAGAGCTGAACGAGCACTCGAAAATATGTGTATTTATGAAATCAATGAAAAGAACATATGTGCTAATGTTCCCTCGATACTTCCGTTATAACATTGGCTAAACGGGTCGAATCCACAGGGACGGGAGGCAATGAAGCATTAACAATTTTTATTCACGTCGGTTGTTAACAGTTCTTCTTTGTTTATAGAATGAAAAGGAAATGAAAAGAAAAGAAAATCCAGAAAGTGATAGGTGAAGAAGGTGATGAAAGCGGCGATATGAAAATAAAAGGAAGTGGTTTGGAAAACAAAATAGAAAAGGAGATGAAACAAAGATGAACTAAGAAGGTGGTGAAAACATTGAAGGAAATGATAAAAAGATTTTGGAAATGATTTTCAAAACAAAGATAAAATAAAACTCATGGCTACTAACTACCAATTGCTCCACTAACATGCTAACCTCTTAGTGATAGTTGCCTCACATAGATCCTTGGCCATCACTAGTCCTTGGCTTCAAGAGACGATACAAAACATGGCAAATAAGATGGTTCTTCACATTCAAACTTGCATCAAGAGCAAGCTAATACATGTTGGCCCAATGGCCTTCCACTCTAGTTTTGATGATGATCAACACTCATGTAGTTATGTTTACTAATATTCTTGTGTTTCTAAGTTTCAGATCATTAACAGGATATTAGTTGGTGATTAGCTTCAACAAGATGATTAGAAGCTATTCATGATGATTCCGGTGCCAAAGCTTAAAGATCATACCTTTGCACTTGGAGAATCACGGAGTTTGGACCGAGTCTACTTGGAGATGAAGATCGTCAAGAAGACTTAGGTATCCTAGTTTAGATTATGAGTTTTAGATCCATTTGTAAAGCTTAGTTTAGTTGATATGCTCAAGTGAACACAAAACACACACGTTTTATGATTTGATATTTGGTTTTTATGAATAGTCGATCAAAACAAGTTTACCTTATACCTATGCATATTAGATATGTTCTAGATATACATACATGCTTTAAACTTGCTAGACAAACTTATTTTGATATCCCTATTCATGTTTTGGAAAAATCAAGTTTGACAAAATACAAGGTTTTGTTTTTGATAAAATTTGCAAGACTCAAAAATGAATTGATATGTTGATATATATTGTCTTGAAATTTTTATCACATGTTTATGTTTTAACATAAAATGATAAAACAAGTTTTAGAAAAACATATTTTTATAAAAACAGTTTTTATTGTGATTAAAACTATTTTTTAGATTTACTGTGAATTTATGGGATTTTTATTGAGTGAAAAGACCTATTTTCAAATCCCGTATCTGTGCAGATCTGCACTGTGCCTGCCAGGCCAGTTCGGTCGACCGGACCGGTCGACCGCACCAAGTGGCCGGTCGACCGGGTCGGTCGACCGATGTGCACAATCGTGCACGCTGGCGACACATGTAGTCGGTCAACCGGACCGGTCGACCGAGTTGAGAGCTCTGCTCTCGGGAATTTTCGGTCGACCGGACCGGTCGACCGCTGCTGCCCAACGGTCACATTTTTGACCGTTGGCGGTCGACCGGGCCGGTCGACCGGCAGTTGGTCAGACTGCCACATCAGCCTAACGGCTAGTTTTTCCTAGGGGCTATATATACCCCATTTTTCCATTGTTTTGGATAAGAATTTTTGAGCTAAAAATTTTCAGTTTTCTGAAGAGTTTAAAAGAGTTTTAAAAGAGTTTTTAAGTCAAAAAGATTTCATCTTATTTGTTTTTAGGTTTTGGAAAATCAAAGAAAACTAGGTTTTGGGATTTGATTTGGTATTTCATTTTCTATCATATACAAGAGATTTCCCAAGTAGTTTTTCTTTGTTGCTTGTTTCCAAAAACACTTAGTTTCCACACTTGAGCCATATCTTCTATCCTAAACTATTAGGATCTTGTTTTTGTGGAAAAATAGAAAAGAGAGTGTTTGAGGTTGTTGTTGTAAACCTCTAAGTTGTACACCCTTATTCTTGTTGTATCCCTCTTCGGTAGAGGTGATCGGGTGATTGGTTTGTGAGCCTCTTAGGTAGAGGTGTTTGTTGTAGTTGGCTACGGGCCGTATCCCTCTTCGGTAGAGGTGGATTGTGGTTGTATAGCCTCGGTGGCTTTGTAAGGTTGAGAGAGGAGTTTGGTACTCCTATAGTGGATTGGAAAATCCTACACGGTGGTGTAGGCGGGGACGTAGAGTTGGGTACTCGAACCTCGAAATAAATCTTTGTGTTAGCGTTTGATCCATTGTCTCTCTAACCCTTACTCTCTTTACATTGTGCAAAGCATCATATTCATATCATATCATATTTGCTTGTGTTGTGCATATTTCATATTGCCTTGCATTTATTCATATTGTAATTTATCCTTGATTGCTTGGCTTGATTGTGTGTGCACATATTTTATATTGCTTGGATTGCTTGTGTGTGTGCCTAACTTATACTCATCCAACAAGAGCTTCACATAGCGCCTCAACCCATTTCAAGGGGAATCAAGGGGAGTTAGTCCAGAGCCTCGCAAGGGGAATTCGGCTACACTTGTTGTATTGTATTAGTTTGTGCATAATTTGCATTAGCTTCCGCATTTAGCGCACTTAGTTTGCATTTAGTTTATTAGATTAGCACTTACACCTATTCACCCCCCTCTAGGTGTTTTTCTATTGGTATCAGAGTTAGTGCTCCTGATACTTAGGCTTAACATCCTAGGAGTGATCCATTTGCTTGCTAATCTCATTTGCATTTGTTTGTTTGCACATTCATATATAGTTTACCATGGACTTCATGACCCCTCCTAGCTTTGACCCTTCCAACATTGATGTTTGGAAGTATAGGATGTCCATGTACCTAAAGACCCTAGGTTTGCATGTTTTCCTTGCGGCCACCAAGAGATGTATCTTGGTGATGGTAATCATATAGGGGCCAATGCACAAGCCCTAGAGGCCATTAGAAGCACTCTCCCTAAAGATTATCTCTTATGTGTTTCTAACTTTGATTCCGCCTTTGCAGTGTGGAACAAATTGACAACCACCAACACCTCCAAGCTTCAAGTCCAAATCCAAGAAGAGGAATCTAGTGGAGAATCTAACTCTATATGCTACATGGTCCAAGGGAATGACTCCCTTGAGGTACACTCGGAAACTCCATTAGATAGTGATGATGATGCTAGTTCTTCAAGAAATGATATTGTTGATCCACATGCTTTGAATGAAGAACTTTCAATTGTTTGTGAGAAATTAATTGAGAAGTATAAGATTTTGAAAAAGAAAAGTCTAGGAATAGAAAAAGAAAATAAGTGTTTGAATTCTAGACTTAATATTGCTTTGCAAGAGAAAGAGGAGATCTCTAATGATAGGGATTCATTAAGATCTCAACTTAATCTTGTATTAAAAGAAAATGAATTTTTGAAAAATAAAAATGATTGTGAAAACCTTTTAAAGAAGAATGAAAACTTGTCTTCTAAAATTGATTTTGTTTTAAAAGAGAATGTTGCTTTGAAAAACAAAATTATTTCTATTTCAAATGACTTGAATGCTTGTTTAGAGAAAAATAATGTTTTACATAATAAGATTGATTCTCATGTTTGCCATGCTAGGGTAGTTTCACCTAAATCACCCATTGCATGTTCCACTTCTTCTATGCTTGAGAATGATATAAATTTGTTAAAGAAGAAAATGGATTGTTTGGGCTCCACTATGAGCCAATGTGCCATGAACCACTCACGGTTGGAAACCTTGGTTCGAAAGAAACAAGTTCCAACTTCTATGCATGCACACCCTCCACGGCATACACATGCTCCACACGGACACACTCCTCACATGTATGCTCATGTGTACACTTGTACACATTGTGGACGTAAGGGCCACCTTGCTAAATTTTGTTATGATAGATTACATACTCCAAATTTAGCAAAGAAGTTTGTTTGGGTTAGAGAAGGGACTAACCCCCATGGACCCAACAAGATGTGGGTACCAAAGACCACCCCTCCTATTGTTTATGATGTAGGTGTGGGCTCTCACATGACGTGAGAGTGATAGCACCTTGGAGTGGATGCGTTCCGGACTTAAAGGAAATCAATTGGATGCATCACTTTCAAGGGAAGGTTTGGTGGAGAGGACCACCATGTTTTGGAGACAAGAAGAGTTGCTTCTTCGTTTTTGGTAACAATCTTTACTCCCATTTATTGTTTACATGCTTTTCATGTTCATAGTTTATAGCATATTTTTTTGATGTCTATGGATTAGTATGTTCATTCCATGTTTATTAGATCCTTGACATACATGTATAGTATTTGAGACACATATGCTTATATGAACCCATATTTAGTGTTCTCACTTTTGTTTAAGCTATAATGTACATCATGAATCTAATACATGTGAATTTACATAGTAATCATGTTTTAGTTTTATCATGATGATTTTTGTATTTGTTTGATGCTTCTTGTTAAGATTACTTGTTTAGATGTTAGTTTTCATTAAGACTAGGAATTATACTTGTACATATAGTGGGCCACAAATAAATCTATATATGTTTGAGCTTGAATGCTTATTTGAACCCATTAGATGTGCTAGTATAGTCTAGTTTTGATGATCCATACATTTTAGACTTGTATTCATATTTTTGGATTTATATGAGTTTTGATTTCATGTATATGTTATTTTGCCAAAACATTAAGATATACATGTATACCCCTTGAGTCATTTGCCTTTCATGCAAATCTATATATATGGACTCAAATTGTGTTTAGGGATATGTATGTATACTTATTGTGTTGACAATTCATACATATACCTTGAATTGAAAATTGTTGTTATGAAAATTTAGTCTTTCGTGATTTTCAAGTTTTCATGTGTTCATGTTTAACTTCATGTATATGACCATCTTATCCAAACTATTGACTATACATGAGTATCCTTTTTGAGCCACGTGCCTTCATGCATATATCCTTGTGGACTCGTTTGTATCTTGGATATGTATGTATACTTTAGTTTGTATTAGACATACATATGCCGTGAAGATTAGATAGTTTTGATGATTTCGTGTTTTTAAGGAATAATTGAGCTTAATGAAATAATTTTCATATTTATGATCTTCATATTTTATTTGTACACTCACATCTATTGCTTGCTCATGTTTGTTTTCATGAGTCTTATTTATGCCTAATTGAACTTGAGTGTTTGATATGATGTGAATTTCATGTTTATGAAAAACAATTTTGTTTTATTCCTTACTTGAAGGATTTCGTACCAGTTAACAAGTTTTCCATTTAACTAGTTGCGATGTTCTTCATTTTGGTAGTGATTTTCAAACAAAACTACATTTTCAAATCTATCTTTGAAAACCCTACCTTCCAAGGGCGGTAGGATGGGAGATCATGTTCATGTATGCCCTAAATTGAAAATCTTTAAAACTTGAATTATGATTGGGTGGTAGATAATATGATGAATACACTTGAACTTATTGCTATGTCAATTGGTATCATTGAACTCTTTCAATTGGTATCATTTTGATCTTCTTGTATACTCATATATGTTTTGTATGTATGTATGCTTTAAATTCCAAGTGTATCAATTTCTATTAGTATCTATCTTTCATACATATATATGTTTGTGTTTATGCTAGTGCTTGAGTTTCAATTTTGTTTAATTGATTACTTTTAAATTGTTATCAAGACTATGCATGACTTTAGTTTGTATTTCATAAAGGGGGAGAAAATATGATTTTGTATTTCAATTGGTATTTGTACTCCCACACTTTATGATTAAAAGTTGTTTATATGTTTTAAAATGAACAATTCTTACAATTGGTATCATATTTAAGAAATTCAAAATTTGTTTTGGTTTCAAGATTCATGTTTAAGAATTCAAGACTTATGTTTAATTACAATTGGTATTTTCAAAATTTTTGTTTAAAGAAAATATTCAAAGTTTTGATTTGTATTTCCTATATGCAAGGAGAGCTTAACATCTCTCTTACATATAGATTCATGTTGAGTATATTATAAATTGAGGAGCTTGACAACTCTTCTTTATATGATATACGTGTGTAGGGGAGCTTCACATCTCCTCTTATGCATTACATAATATGTGTTATGTGAATTGGGGCTTGTCATCCCTTCTTCATGTAATGCATATGTGTCGGGAAGCTAACTTAGCGTCTTCCTCTTCATGAATGTATATAGCATATAACATATATTGATCCTTGTTTATTGGTATCAAGATGCTTCATTGACATATTTTCTAATTGATATCATGTTTGTAGTCACCCCTTATTGACTTTGTTTTTTTTTTGTTTTAGACAAAAAAGGGGAGAACATTGTTTGCATTGTTTTGATTGACAAAAAGGGGGAGAAAGATTTTTACCCCTCATTTTATCTATGGTTTTGATTGTTTACCCCTTTGTTGATGATTGACAAAAAGGGGGAGAAGTATTTGTGTTTTATATGCATGCTTATGTTTATGTTTGTGTTTTATATGCATGCTTATGTTTATGCATATATTATGTTTTAATCTCAAGAATATTAAGTTTAATTGATTTATAGAGTTTGCTTTGTAATTGGTATCTAGAGCTTATTTTATTTTGAATATTCCATTTGATATCTAGAACCATTTATTGTTTATGCATATGCATGTTTCATGTTTAATATTCATTGCATATATTTATTGTTTATCCCTATGCATGAGTTAAGGGGGAGCTTCTTTGAAGCTTATCTTTAATCCATGCATATATAACTCCATGAGTTTTCTCATCATCAAAAAGGGGGAGATTGTTGGCCCAATGGCCTTCCACTCTAGTTTTGATGATGATCAACACTCATGTAGTTATGTTTACTAATATTCTTGTGTTTCTAAGTTTCAGATCATTAACAGGATATTAGTTGGTGATTAGCTTCAACAAGATGATTAGAAGCTATTCATGATGATTCCGGTGCCAAAGCTTAAAGATCATACCTTTGCACTTGGAGAATCACGGAGTTTGGACCGAGTCTACTTGAAGATGAAGATCGTCAAGAAGACTTAGGTATCCTAGTTTAGATTATGAGTTTTAGATCCATTTGTAAAGCTTAGTTTAGTTAATATGCTCAAGTGAACACAAAACACACACGTTTTATGATTTGATATTTGGTTTTTATGAATAGTTGATCAAAACAAGTTTACCTTATACCTATGTATATTAGATATGTTCTAGATATACATACATGCTTTAAACTTGCTAGACAAACTTATTTTGATATCCCTATTCATGTTTTGGAAAAATCAAGTTTGACAAAATACAAGGTTTTGTTTTTGATAAAATTTGCAAGACTCAAAAATGAATTGATATGTTGATATATATTGTCTTGAAATTTTTATCACATGTTTATGTTTTAACATAAAATGATAAAACAAGTTTTAGAAAAACATATTTTTATAAAAATAGTTTTTATTGTGATTAAAACTATTTTTTAGATTTACTGTGAATTTATGGGATTTTTATTGAGTGAAAAGACCTATTTTCAAATCCCGTATCTGTGCAGATCTGCACTGTGCCTGCCAGGCCAGTTCGGTCGACCGGACCGGTCGACCGCACCAAGTGGCCGGTCGACCGGGTCGGTCGACCGATGTGCACAATCGTGCACGCTGGCGACACATGTAGTCGGTCGACCGGACCGGTCGACCGAGTTGAGAGCTCTGCTCTCGGGAATTTTCGGTCGACCGGACCGGTCGACCGCTGCTGCCCAACGGTCACATTTTGACCGTTGGCGGTCGACCGGGCCGGTCGACCGGCAGTTGGTCAGACTGCCACATCAGCCTAACGGCTAGTTTTTCCTAGGGGCTATATATACCCCATTTTTCCATTGTTTTGGATAAGAATTTTTGAGCTAAAAATTTTCAGTTTTCTGAAGAGTTTAAAAGAGTTTTAAAAGAGTTTTTAAGTCAAAAAGATTTCATCTTATTTGTTTTGGGTTTTTGGAAAATCAAAGAAAACTAGGTTTTGGGATTTTGATTTGGTATTTCATTTTCTATCATATACAAGAGATTTCCCAAGTAGTTTTTCTTTGTTGCTTGTTTCCAAAAACACTTAGTTTCCACACTTGAGCCATATCTTCTATCCTAAACTATTAGGATCTTGTTTTTGTGGAAAAAGAGAAAAGAGAGTGTTTGAGGTTGTTGTTGTAAACCTCTAAGTTGTACACCCTTATTCTTGTTGTATCCCTCTTCGGTAGAGGTGATCGGGTGATTGGTTTGTGAGCCTCTTAGGTAGAGGTGTTTGTTGTAGTTGGCTACGGGCCGTATCCCTCTTCGGTAGAGGTGGATTGTGGTTGTATAGCCTCGGTGGCTTTGTAAGGTTGAGAGAGGAGTTTGGTACTCCTATAGTGGATTGGAAAATCCTACACGGTGGTGTAGGCGGGGATGTAGAGTTGGGTACTCGAACCTCGAAACAAATCTTTGTGTTAGCGTTTGATCCATTGTCTCTCTAACCCTTACTCTCTTTACATTGTGCAAAGCATCATATTCATATCATATCATATTTGCTTGTGTTGTGCATATTTCATATTGCCTTGCATTTATTCATATTGTAATTTATCTTTGATTGCTTGGCTTGATTGTGTGTGCACATATTTTATATTGCTTGGATTGCTTGTGTGTGTGTGCCTAACTTATACTCATCCAACAAGAGCTTCACATAGCGCCTCAACCCATTTCAAGGGGAATCAAGGGAGTTAGTCCAGAGCCTCGCAAGGGGAATTCGGCTACACTTGTTGTATTGTATTAGTTGTGCATAATTTGCATTAGCTTCCGCATTTAGCGCACTTAGTTTGCATTTAGTTTATTAGATTAGCACTTACACCTATTCACCCCCCCTCTAGGTGTTTTTCAATACAAACATTAGATCATCAAACTATTAGAAGCAAGCATGAAATAAGAGAGAGTTAGCTTGGTTAGCAAGTTAGCAAGTTAGATGTTAGAACCCATCATCATGAGCCATCAATGGCTCTTGCAAGAGCAAGGCCTTATAGAGGCTACTAGATTCATGTGGATTATCAAGTAAGTGGTTAGCTAGTTAGTGGTTAGTAGTTAGTCACCATGAGAAGAAAATCTAGCTAAACATCATGTAGAAAATGGAGAAGATTACATTAGAGAAGAAAGGAGGCACCTTTACATATACTGTCACCATCTATTACATCAATCCCTCTCTATCACTCTCTGAACCTCTCAGCCCTACTACAAGATCTAAAAAAGAAATGCAAACACAAAATGAGAATGTCTCAGCCCTACTACAAGAAGAAGAACACTTTCACTACACTACACTAAAGATAGAAACCCTAACCTAAAATCTAAAACTGCTTGCGCTTGGGCCAACTGCAGGGCTATTTATAGGCGAAAAAGGATTCTAGAAGACGAGACGGGGCCACGCGTCGAAGATCGACGCGTGGCTCCACCCAACTGCCGCGGATCCGTGGCAATTACCACGGATCCGCGGCAATACCAGGGACATAAGTCCCTGGTTTTGGTGCGTAGCTTCGTGTCGCTTCTAGGACCTTCCTGGTATACTCCATTTCGGGTATTTTCGTCTGTATTTTCGGATGACGTGCACAAGGTCTAGGTTCCATGTATCTTCTGGAAGATCCCTTACTTGGCCTCCAAGAATTGCGGATTTAATTACCCTAAAATGGGTTTAATTAAGCTCTTATTACTCCTTTGCCCTTAAACTCCTGATTTATCTGCAAGAGAGACCAAAATACGGTTTAGACCGACATTTTATTCATAAATCGGTAGGAAAATGCGATATAATAATGCAGAATTGTAGACTAATCACACCCCACAC
The DNA here is from genome assembly GCA_038442645.1 of Agave tequilana. Taxonomy (NCBI): domain Eukaryota; kingdom Viridiplantae; phylum Streptophyta; class Magnoliopsida; order Asparagales; family Asparagaceae; genus Agave; species Agave tequilana. Next base: position 57,118 of record JAVJIF010002726.1, on the reverse strand, counting down.
TTATCTTTTGCTCGTCCCGAGCAAAACAAGAAAAGAAAAACTATACTACATATGTTATTACACCCCTTTCGCAGGTGACGCGATTGCACTGAGCGTGTGCAACAAGCCGTTAAACCTCTAGGTTACCCATAGAGGAGGAGTTTTGTCTCCTGAGGGTTTTCAGCGGATTGCACCCACAAAATCCATAAAGAAAGAAGACAAATGTTAGTATTTTGAAAACACATTTTGAAAAGAGACAATTTTACGAAGTATTTTTGCGAAAATATAAGTGATCTAAGGTCATAAGTCCACCAAAAATTATTCTTCCTTAAACTTAGTCTCTATGCAAGATCTTGTCGTCAATTAAGGTAAGAATTCAAAATTGGATTGAATTTTTTATCCTTCATAAAACCTAGATAATATGCACTTTGTAATAGTGAAGATTTCTGGGACTTCAACTCTAACCATCAAGCCTTTTATTTAGATATATACAGATATACATATATATATTACTTTTTTTTTCTTCCCTTAGCTTCACTAGGCTTTCTAGTTCACCCATGTAGCGAGCCTTTAACCGATGATTCCCAAACCAGACGGTCCTAGGGCACCAATGAGAAAACATCCCACGGGTTTAAAGACTCGAGTAAACAAGGCCACAAAACTAAGGGGGATTATTTGTTTCTTTTGACCATCGTTAGACGTGAATAATCATGCTTCTTTAGGCATAATTATCCAGCTTAATAAGTGATTTTTTTCATTTATACCACATATATATTTTTCTTTTAATTTATTTTTGCTTTATGGCATTTTAGGTCTTTGTTTCCATCCCAAAAATTGTGTAAGTGTGAAGTGCATACTATATAAGGCAAAAAATTTAAGATAAAACTATCTTCCCAATTTATCTTACTTAGCTTATAATTTTAAACAAGCTCTATTATTTCGACTAGGTTTAAGATATCATAATTAAGGCTTTCTTAATTTCTAAGATCATCTTAATTTTCTTTAAAATAGATCAAAACTTTGTCTCTTATTTCAAAAAGTTTTTAAAGAAAGAGAAAAATCCAATACATACAAAAGGGAAAATTTCTAAAAGTATCCTAAAAAGAAGTAAGAAAATCTAAAAACTCTATGTTAGTAAACCCTCCCCCACACTTATCTCATGCATTGTCCTCAATGCATCGTGATGTACGTATGCATGAAACAAATAGAGAGGGAAGAAAAAATTACCTCAAGGTGGTGGTTCCGGTGGTGGTCTGATTGGTCCACGAAACGCGGTCCAATCCAATGTGCGTGGAATTCGGAGGAACCTACCAGAGACCTCTAAAATACAACCCACTAGAATGATGTATATATGTATAATTTTTATTAAGAATTTTACCCCATCTAATTTCCAAATTTGCAAACTAATTTCAGAGTCAAATTTATCAAGACCCTTGTCCCAGAATGATTTGGACTCAGGAAGTACAGGAACTAATACCGACTCAGTAAAAAGAATTAAGTCAAGTAAAGGTTGAGGAGTCGAGATTGGTTCAGGAAGTGGATCCAAATCAAGAAGTTGAAACTCAAGTCCACATTCATTTTCCCATGATGGAATGTGACTTTCTAAGATTGGTGATTCAAGTTCAAGAATGACAGGTATAGGAATCAAAACTGACTCTAAAATGTTGCTCAAATTGGGTAACAAAATAGGAGTCAATATTGATTTAGAAATTTGAACTGGATCACAAATTTGAGAATCGAAGTCACATTCCTCATTGAGTTCAATTGCAAAAAAATGAGAACTTGCCAATTTATCAATGAGACTTTCAAAAGTATATAATTGCTCAAGTTCAGTATGATGATCATAAAAAATTGGTGATTCAAATTCACAATGGACTGGCACTAGATCAATACTGACTCGGAAAAAGGCCTGAATTCAGGTAAAAATACCTCAGTCAATATTGAATCAGGAAGTGAAATTGAATTACCAAGTTGAAGTTCAGGATCATATTCATGCTCAAGTTCAATTTCAGGAAAATGATAACTTGCCAAAATGCCAATGGGATTTTTAACATTTGAAGTTTGGACAAGTTCAGATGGGTGTGCTGAAAATGAATCTTGGTGTCCAAAATGACAAGAGTCCTGGGTCAGATCAATAGAGTTAGGGATAGCTGAATTGGTCAAAGGTTGATAAAATAGAGTTTCCTCATTCTTATAAATGCTAATTAATTGGCTCAATTGTGTTTTCGACCTATTGATAGAATGGGTAGAAGATTTTTAAAATTGTAGCGCGGACTCCTGCAAGATTTCTATACTCTTTTCTAGATGTGATGTTTCTTCAAGTGGATGCTCTAGAATGAGAGTGTAGAAATCTTAGTTTTCAAAATAACAAGAGTCATGGGTCAAATTGATAGAGTTAGAGCTATTTGGATTGGTCAAAGGTTGATAAGAGAGAGTTTCCTCATTCCTATAAATGTTGACCAATGGCTCAATTGTGTTGCCAACCTATCAATAGACTGAGAAGAAGGTTTTTGAAATTATAATGCGGACTCCTGCAAGATTTCTATACTCTTTTCTAGACTTGATTTTTCTGCAAGTGGATGTTCGACGCGTGGCTCCACCCAACTGCCACGAAAATGGCAATTGTCGCAGATCCGCGACAATACCAGGGACATAAGTCCCTGGTTTTGGTGCGTAGCTTCGTGTCGCTTCTAGGACCTTCCTAGTATACTCCATTTCGGGTATTTTAATCCGTATATTCGTCTGACGTGCGCAAGAGTCTAAGTTCGACGTATCTTCTAGAAGATCCCTTGCTTGGCCTCCAAGAATTATGGATTTAAATTACCTTAAAATGGGTTTAATTAAGCTCTTATTACTCCTTAACCTTAAACTCTTGATTTATCTGCAAGAGAGACCAAAACTCGATTTAAACCGATATTTTATTCATAAATCCGTAGGAAAATGCGATATAATAATGCATAATTGTAAACTAATCACACTCCCACACTTATCTTTTGCTCGTCCCGAACAAAACAAGAAAAGAAAAACTATACTACACATGTTATTACACCACTTTTGCAGGTGACGCGATTGCACTGAGCGTGTGCAACAAGCCGTTAAACCTCTAGGTTACCCTTAGAGGAGGAGTATTGTCTCATGAGGGTTTTCAGCGGATTGCTCCCACAAAATTCATAAAGAAAGAAGACAAATGTTATTATTTTGAAAACGCATTTTGAAAGAGAGACAAGTTTACGAATTATTTTTGCAAAAATATAAGCGATCTAAGGTCATAAGTCCACCAAAAATTATTCTTCCTTAAGCTTAGTCTATATGCAAGATCTTGTCATCAATTAAGGTAAGAATTCAAAATTGGATTGAATATTTTATCCTTCATAAAACCTAGATAATATGCACTTTGTGATAGTGACGATTTCTGTGATTTCAACTCTAACCATCAAGCCATTTTATATATATTTATCTTTTTCTTCTTTTTTTTCTTTTTTTTCTTCCCTTAGTTTTCTTAGGCTTTCTAATTTACCCGGGTAGTGAGCTTTTAACCGATGACTCCCAGACCAGACGGTTTTAGGGCACCAGATGAGAAAACATCCCTCGGGTTTAAGGACTCGAGTAAATAAGGCTACAAAACTAAGGGGGATTATTTGTTCTTTATTACCACCTTTAGGCGTGAATAATCATGCTTCTTGACGTATAATTATCCAGCTTAATAAGTGATTTTTTATTCATTTATATATGCTTTTTTCCTTTGTTTTTGCTTTATGGCATTTTAGGTCTTTGTATCCATCTCAAAAATTGTGTATGTGTGAAGTGCATACTATCTAAGGCAAAAAATTCAAGATAAAACTATCTCTCTAATTTATCTTACTTAGCCTATAATTTTAAACAAGATCCATTATTTTGACTAGGTTTAAGATGTCATAATTAAGGTTTCCTTAATTTCTAAGATCATCTTAATTTTCTTAAAAATAGATCAAAACTTTGTCTCTTGTTTTAAAAAATTTTAAAGAAAGAGAAAAATCCTATACAAAAGAGAAGATTTCTAAAAGTAAAAAAGAAGTGTAAAAGAAAGAAAATCTAAAAATTCTACGTTAGTAAACCCTCCCCACACTTATCTCATGCATTGTCCTCAATGCATCGTTATGTATGCATGAAACAAACAGAGAGGGAAGGAAAAATCACCTCAAGGTGGTGGTTCCGGTGGTGGTCTGATTGATCCACGAAATGCGGCCCAATTCTATGTGCGTGGAATCCGGAGGAACCCACCAAATACCTCTATAATACAACCCATGATTATTATGATGTATATATTTATGATTTTTATTATGAATTTTACCCCATCTAAATTTCAAATTTCAAAATAATTTCAGAGTCAAATTTATCAAGACCCTTGTCTCAGAATGGAATGATTGATTTGGACTCAGGAAGTACAAGAATTAATACCGACTCAGAAAAAAGACTTAAGTCAAGTAAAGGTTGAGGAGTCGAGATTGGTTCAGGAAGTAGGTCCAAATCAAGAAGTTGAAACTCAAGTCCACATTCATTTCCCCATGATGGAATGTGACTTTCTAAGATTGGTGATTCAAGTTCAAGAATGACAGGTATGAGAATCTAAACTGACTCTAAAATGTTGCTCAAATTGGGTAACAAAACAGGAGTCAATATTGATTTAGAAATTTGAACTGGATCACAAATTTGAGAATCAAAGTCATATTCATGTCTGAGTTCAATTTCATAAAAATGAGAACTTACCAATTTGTCAATGGGACTTTCAAAAGTATGAAATTGGTCAAGTTCAATATGATGATCATAAATAATTGGTGATTCAATTTCACAATGAACTGGCACTGGATCCAATACTGACTCGGGAAAAGCCTGAATTCAGGTAAAAACACCTCAGTCAATATTGAATCAGAAAGTGAAATTGAATTACCAAGTGGAATTTCAGGATCATATTCATGCTCAAGTTCAACTTCAGGAAAAGGAAAATTTGCCAAAATATCAATAGGATTTGAAGTATGGACAAATTCAGATGGGTGTGCTGAAATTGAATCTTGGTGTCCAAAATGACAAGAGTCTTGGGTCAGATCAATAGAGTTAAGGATAGCTAAATTGGTCAAAGGTTGATAAGATAGAGTTTCCTCATTTCTATAAATGCTAACCAATTGACTCAATTGTGTTTCCAATTTATTGATAGACTGGGCAGAAGATTTTCAAAATTGTAGTGCGGACTCTTGCAAGACTTCTATACTCTTTTCTAGATGTGATGTATCTTCAAGTGGTTGTTCTAGAAAAGGAGTGTAGGAATCTTGGTTTCCAAAACAACAAGAGTCATGGATCAAATTGATAGAGTTAGAGATATTTAGATTGGTCATAGGTTGAGAAGTGAAAGTTTCTTCATTCTTATAAATATTGACCAATTGACTTATTTGTGTTTCCAACCTATCAATAGACTGAGAAGAAGATTTTTAAAATTGTAACGCGAACTCCTACAAGATTTTATACTCTTTTCTAGATGTGATTTTTCTTCAAGTGAATGGTCCAGAAAGGGAGTATAAGAATCTTGGTTTTGGAAAGATAGTGAAGATCATGAGTCCAACATATTTTGAAGTTTGGACTCATGCAAGAGTTCCTTACTCATTTCCAGGGCAGATGGTTGTTCATTATGAGGAGGTGGAACTGAGTAAGACTCTTGAAAATATTGTGGAATTAGAGAGGCCGTCATTTTCTGAAGTTATCGCTCGACCTCTTGTAGATTAGCTTCTATACTCTTTTCTAACTCAGATTTTTCTTCAATTGGTGGTTCTAGAAAAGGAGTATAGGAAGCAAAATTGGGAAATGAAGATTGTGAAAATTGTGGATAAGGTGGTAAAATTAGACTCGGGGAGGTGAATCTCCATTGACTCTGTGAAGAGTTGAAATTATTTTGAAAATTATAGTCAGAAGATTGAGGGTATGGGTTGTACTGATTCAGATAAGGCCAACCCGATGTATTTGGTTGGTTCATATTGTGAAAAATCGGGTTGGAATTATCCGAATCGAATGGGGTCAGTGTGAAATATGGATTCATATTAGGATTGAAAGAATTGTTATTGTTGAATTCCATTTCACAAACAATCACAAACAAAAAAGAAAAATCAAACAACAAACAAAAAGAAAGAAAATATCAAAACTAAGCCTATATTAAGGTTGACCTAGACCTAGACGACTCCTAACTGGTCGACTACCCGAGGGAGGTTGTTGCTTGAATTCGACCACAAGCTAATTAGCCAGGTAGGGGCAAAATACGATGGGAGGTATCCGTGCGTAAGCAACGGGCCTTAATTACGCCAAACCACGGTATCTTCGAGGCATAACCTCTTAATCCCCAACCTTAGACACCGATTTCACCAGAGTAAGATTCAAAACAAGTTCCACCCTCGGTCAATCTCTTAATGAGTCCGAGATGTCCCTAGAGGTCAACGTCTATCAATTTTTATTAGGGCTTGGGTTGTGTGAGTGGGGGGTGATTTTTGGGCCAAGAAAGGGTGATGAAATCCCACCTTATCTTGTATGGGTTTTGCCCTTAAATCTAATTTGTGCAAGTGTGCAATATAGACAAGAGTATAACACAAAGCGATAAATCACCCACATGTTTGTCCTATGCTATATTCAATGCCATATGTACACCTCAATCCAGATCACAACAACAGAACAAAATATAGTATATTGAATTGAATTGACACGTGCCTAAATGCAAATGTCTAAACCGTTTAAAAAGTGTCCAAATACCGTATTTTAGTTCTTTAGTTTATTGCGGTATTTAGGCAATCAAAGCAGGAAAGTAATAGTACTATCCACTAGCTATTACAATGAACGCATCTCAGCACAACAAGATACAGAATGATCACAAAATAGCAGCGTTGGCGCGGCCAGTGTCGCGTTTACGCGACTTTTCTTTAGAAGCTGGGTCCTTGCTTTCTAGAGCAGGAGATGCAAAGCTAGTTTTTGTTCTGCAATGTTAAGATCCTGTAAAGAATGTCCTGCACACCAAAACAGAGAAAAAAATGTTAACAAAACATGAAATCAAAACCATTCCCGTCCTCGTAACGGCGCCAAAAATTTGATCGGAGCTGAACGAGCACTCGATAACGTGTGTATTTATGAAATCAATGAAAACTCATATGTGCTAATGCTCTCTCGATACTTCCGTTATAGCATTGGCTCAACGGGTCGAATCCACAGGGACGGGAGGCGATAGAAGCATTAACAGTTTTTATTCACGTCGGTTGTTAACAGTTCTTCTTTGTTTAAAGAATGAAAAAGAAATGAAAAGAAAAAATCCAGAAAGTGATAGGTGGAGAAGGCGATGAAAAGCGGCGATGTGAAAATAAAAGGAGTGGCTTGGAAAACAAAATAGAAAAGGAGATGAAACAAGATGAACTAGAAGGTGGTGAAAACATTGAAGGAAATGATAAAAGGATTTTGGAAATGATTTTCAAAACAAAGATAAAATAAAACTCATGACTACTAACTATCAATTGCTCCACTAACATGCTAACCTCTTAGTAATAGTTGCCTCACATAGATCCTTGGCCATCACTAGTCCTTGGCTTCAAGAGACGATACAAAGCATGACAAATAAGATGGTTCTTCACATTCAAATTGCATCAAGAGCAAGCTAATACAAATATTAGATCATCAAACCATTAGAAGCAAGCATGAAATAAGAGAGAGTTAGCTTGGTTAGCAAGTTAAGAAGTTAGATGTTAGAACCTATCATCATGAGCCATCAATGGCTCTTGCAAGAGTAAGGCCTTGTAGAGGCTACTAGACTCATGTGGATTATCAAGTAAGTGGTTAGCTAGTTAGTGGTTAGCAGTCACCATGAGAAGAAAATGTAGTTAAGCATCATATGTAGAAGATAGAGAAGATTACATTGGAGAAGAAAGGAGCAACTTTACATAGACTGTCACCATCTATTACATAATCCCTCTCTATCTCTCTCTGAATCTCTCAGCTCTACTACAAGATCTAAAAAGGAAATGTAAATACAAAATACAAGAAGAAGAACACCTAAACTACACTATACTAAAGATAGAAAACCTAGCCTATAATCCAAACTGCTTGCGCTTTGGCCAATTGCAGGGCTATTTATAGGCGAAAAAGGGTTCTAGAAGACGAGACGGGTTGCGGCGAAAACGCGGCAATTGCCGCGGATCCGCAACAATACCAGGGACATAAGTCCCTAGTTTTGGTGCGTAGCTTCGTGTCGCTTCTAGGACCTTCCTGGTATACTCCATTTCGGGTATTTTAATCCGTATATTCATCTTACGTGCGCAAGAGTCTAGGTCCGACGTATCTTCTAAAAGATCCCTTACTTGGCCTCCAAGAATTGCGGATTTAATTACCCTAAAATGGGTTTAATTAAGCTCTTATTTCTCCTTTTCCCTTAAACTCCTAATTTATCTGCAAGAGAGACCAAAACATGATTTAGACCGACATTTTATTCATAAATCGGTAGGGAAATGCGATATAATAATGCAGAATTGTAGACTAATCAATATCGACGTTGACTCTAAGATTTTTAATTTGAAAATGAAATTTTATTCTAAAAATCAATTTCATATTATTTCTTAGGATGATGTTTTCTACCTCTGGGTATTTTGGGGATTTTTCTCGAACAGTCGATATCTCCCGACTTTATTATAATATTTTATTTTTCGGGATCTTTCCTTTCCTTTCTTTCTTCCTTTCTTTTCCCCCATCAATTCACCGCCGACCCACACGCCGTCCACATGGGGCCCGATCACATCACCTCCCCCTTCCCATCAATCTCTCTTTCTCCTTCTCTTTCTTTTTCTTTCTCCTTTTTTTCTTTTCTTTTCTTTCTCCCTTCTCCTTCAACCTTCTCCCCCTCAACCTCTTTCCTCCTCCTTGGCCACCACGCCTCCGGCTACCGTCGCGGCGAGGACCCTCCTCCAAACTCAAGCCACCTCCTCTTATCACCAACACTAATAATAACATCAACAATAACCATCTCCATCTTCTTCCTCCCCAAAACCACCCCCATCTCCACCTTCTTCTTCTTCTTCAAATCCACCACCATCTTCTCCACCACCATGTTCTCCCACCACCACCACAATCTTCTCCACTCCAACTCCACCCTCACAACACCTTACTCCTCCTCCTCCTCCCATCTCCTTTAATTTCTCCTCCACCACCCAAATTCACCACCAAAACCATCATCTCTGCCATCAACACCACCCCCTTCTCCTTTCTCCCTTCTCTCTTTTAGGGTGGCCGGCGGCCACCCCTGCCCGCCAGTGGCCGACGTCGCCCTGGCGCCACCACCGGCGTGGCTTGGCCGATGGCCAGGCCATGCGCCCCCCTTTAGGGGGGCGCTGTGCGTGAGCAGGGGGCATCAACTCCCTGTTTTCTCTCTCTCTCATCTCTCTCTCTCTCTCCAACTCTCTCTCTTTATCCATTCCTCTCCTTTACTCTCTCTCTCCTCTCTCTACTATTTCTTTCACTATCTTTACTGTCTCTCTCCTCAGTTTCTCTTTCTTCTCTCTAGCTCTCTCTAGCTCTATTCCTCTTTCTCTCCTCTTACTCTCCTCTTATTATTCTTTTTCTCTCTAAAAATATTTATTTATATTATAATATATTGGCGCGTGCGTGAGTTCCTGGGATTTCAGAGTTTTTGACTTTTCTGAAGATTTAGGCGAGTGTCCTCGTCTTGATTTGGGTTTCCCCGCTTCATCGGGCCAACATGTATTTTATTTCATATTTGAATGTGTTTTGTATTGGGCGGTGTCCCTGTATTTTTATGTGGCCAAGTGCCCATGATTGTACATGTGCATGCCTGTAACGAATGCTTGTACTAGGGTATTTTACTTCTTGCACATATACCATGCCTGTGATGTACTCTTTTCACTGCTTTATACCATGCATGGCCAACCCTTCGTGGTCGTTAGCCTTCGGGCTCTCTACTCGGCCTCCGGGCCCTATCAGCCTCCAGACTTCTCTACTCTATGGTAGATTAGATACTATCACACTATAGAATGCTCGTGTGATACTAACAGTGTAGGTACTATCGTACCGACTCCAGGTTTTTGTCCACTCTCAGCTGGCTACCTAATTGGTTTTACGCCTGCACCTTTATGGGTTTCGTGGTAGCTACCGAGAGTGTGCTTAGACCCCGAGTGTATTTTAGCCCCTGGGCTCTCGCCCATTACCTCGAAAGAGAAGTGCGCATAGACCGTCAGGTCTTCAGCTCCGCCTGGTAGGCATGCTTAGTGCTCAGTGCTTTACCACTAGATTCATCTAGGTAGAATTCTTTCAGATTTTAGACTCGCCCTCTAAGTCGAGTCAGTCAAGTAACTCCATCAGGCACTCTAGTGTTAAACATTGTTTGCTGACCGTACCTCCAGCTCGCTTAGCTCTGCTTGGGTGTTTGCTTCCTTGCTTAATACCTGCTCGCTAGCTTATCTATTATTTTAGTAATGGTTGTGAAGAGTTTGGAATCTTAATTATACTGTTTCTCCTGAAACTGCTTGGTTTTTTGGTATTCGTACCGATCTCGTATATCGGTACTATTTTCCTGTATGGCTTGACGTGCTTACATATACCATGCTGTCACTTATCACCTGCCTAATATCACCCTTAAGTCATGCTATCACCTGACATCCGGCATGACTTACATGAATCTTATAATTATCATGATAACGGGAATGATGACCTGACATCTTGATTACATCTTAATATACTCTAGTACAAACCGTACTCCTAATACACCTGTATTCTTGATATTCTTGACTTGTTCCTGCTTATCACCAAAATCTGATAATTATATAATAAACTATAAAAAGGAACAACTTACATCGGGTCGGGAAAAACTTGCGGATATCAATATATGTTCGTATTTATAGTGGCATTAGATATGTTGTGCAACTAAATCTTCTGGTCTGACTTGAGGGCCTCTAGGTAACCGAAAGGAGCGCTGACTCCCTCCTTGTTGGTACCATCTTGATAAGGGCATCCTATAAGATCCTCCTATAGGCCTTGCGGCTGATTCTATACACCAGCAGTGGAACACCCTGGACCGTGGTCCCCAGCATGCACGGGACCCACTATAAACATTGTTCGTTGATATCCCTATAAGTTTTCAATAACAATCTTGCTTTACTCAGATGTGGCTATATGTGTTCTAGGATGCTAGTTCATATATCTAGACATCTCAGCAGGACGAGTAATAATAATAATAAAGATGCCAACTTTATATTCATTGTGTGTTTTATAATTCAAGTCATATGGACTCAGCTTACGATGATGTGAGATATACGGTATATAGATGAGGGTTTCCTTGTCTGGATTATTCTCATGATGTACTTATCTCATGAAGTAAACTGGGTCTGTACCGCTAGTGTTACCGTATTTGCTTTCATCAGGTTTTACATTGGATTTTCAGTTTATGATTATTATTATATTATAGCTGCTTACATCCTGCTTTACTACTTGTATTCTATTCCACCAGTCTCCTACTCTTATCTTATTATACCATATACCATGCGTATTCTCTGCTTGATATCGCTCGCTGTCTCTCTACTTGCTCCTGTATGCCTGTACTCGCGTCACGGTTTTCAATGCATGTTTATGATTCAGATTTATCGGTACACGTGTGCTTATCTTTGCATACCACTTGGCATTCGCATCACCACTCATTGGGGAGTTCTGACTCCCCTGGATCCTCATGTCCAAATCTTGGAGCTTGTGAATTCTCCCAGTTGCTGATCAGAGTAGCGCAGCGAAAGTGTGGATCATCGACAAACTGTCTGAAGCCCTATTCTTTCAGGCCTTCTGCGCGTCTCTCGAGTTTTCCTTCTGTAAACTCGTGAGCACCCTTTTTACTATTCATACTTTTATATCTACTTGTATTCTCGCAGTTGCGCCTATCTGTGATGTAATATTCTTGTAATATTGTGTCACATCCTGTGATAACTTTATAATTGTATTCATATGTTGGAATGTATAATGCACCATATATTTCTGAACTCTGATTCTTGCCTGTACTGATGCTTAGCGTATATACGTGAGGGTATTTCTGTCCGGCATATATACGTCGCAGTAATGTCTCCGTACCCGCAGGATGGGGGTGTTACACATCCTAATTAAGAGAGCATTGTATTCCACAACGTTGTTGGAACGCGGCTTGGTTCATGAGAATGCATGAGGGATCACATAGTTTTGTGGAGATACGAGCACTATCCCCACTCCAGCTACAATATTTCCTGTGGGACCCATCCTTGATGCGCCATCAAGAATAATTGCCAGACTTGCTCTTCGAAAGATATTTGGGTCATGTAGACTTCAGGGATCTCATCTAAGAGATCTTCGTAAAGTCTGGTTGCTCTTAGATCTAGATGTTCATCTAAGAAATCTACCACTGCTTGTCCTTTCATAGCTTTCTGTTGGCAGGAATTACATCTCGTATTGTGAGAGCAATATAGTCTATTTTGCCAATCGATCATTTAGCGATGATGTTTCATCATAAGCACCTCAAAGGATTAACTTTCAAAATGATGTGAATAGTCAGGCCCACCAGGTTGTAACATTTTCTGGACAGCGAAGAGTAGGGTTAGACACTTCTTTTTGATCGGGTTGTAATATGTTCCACTTCGATCATGGTCTACTCTGGTAGTAGATTTCGTGCTCATATTTTTGATCATTATTCTAGACTAGTAGGGCTCCTAGAGAAGGGTCCATAGCTCGAACGTATAACAAGAAGGGTCTTCTTGACACTGGAACTGCGAGGATGGGTGGATGCGTGTGGTAATGCTTGATTTTCTCGAATGCTTCTCGGCAAGCATTGTCCAAAATAAATGAGATTCTTTTCTTCATCAGCGTGGTGAAGGGTTGGTAACATCCTAAAAGATTCAATATGAATCTCTAGATGTAAGCCAATCGTCCTTGCAACCCTCAGAGTTCTCTGAGATTTCTTTGAGGTTGTATCTCCTGGATGACACAGACTTTCTCCGGGTCAATGGATTCCTTTAGATGTCACAACGAACCTAAGAAATTTGCTACTAGTTACTCCTAAGGAGGACTTGGTTGGGTTCATTTTCAGTTGATGCCCCCTTATGATGTTGAATACTCTCTTTAGATCTACAATGTGACCACTTTTAGCATGACTCTTTACTACAATATCATCCATGTAGCATTCTATGATCTTGCGTATATGCTCATGGAAGATTGTATTCATTGTCCGTTGATATGTCGCCCCTGTATTCTTCAAGCTGAAAGGCATCACGGTGTAGCAATACGCCACTAGTGGTATTCTGAAAGATGTATGCTTTTTATTTTCAGGGTACATCTGTTAGGATTATGACGTGAATACGTCATGAAGGTTGATTAATGTCAGATTTGGCAGTTTTCTTTTCTGGATTTGTCTTGAGTCTGAGTTGAATTTAAGTTTCCTTTATTCTGATTGAAAGTGTTTTAAGTCCGAGTTAGATTCAAGTTTTCTTTATTCTGATTGAAGGAGTTTGTTTAGGTCTAGGAGAGTTCTATAGTCTATAAATAAACCCTTAGGGGTGGCGTTCAATGTATTCCAAGAGAATCCCATGAATTTATAATTCATATTGGTGTAACTCATCTAGAGGAGAAATTTGTGAGAGAAGCTTAGCCACAATGGTTCGCTGTTCTTGGCGGTCATCAAGGGCTTGTAACTTCTCGGCATGAGGTGTAAATAATTCTTATTGCACTTCCCTCAAAGTTTTAATAAAGTTTCTCCCCCTTCTCCCCTGGACGTATACACGATCTGTTTGATTCGTGGAACCATGTTATATTGTGTGTTGACTTTCTATCTACTTTGAAATATCTTCTTCTTCTTCTCTTCTTTTAAGTTGCCATAGTAGATCCGTGGTTCATTTTCGCTACACCGCCCTAGTTGATCTGGTCGTGGGGGCATCCTCCCCTGAAATCACAACAATTGGTATCAGAGCATACAGATTGTTTCCCAACAATTGGTATCAGATTAAGGTAACTTGAAGATGTCTACGATCAACTTTGATATTCAGAAGTTTGATGGCGTCATCAATTTCATCAGGTGGCAGATTAGGATGAACGCCATCTTTATCTAGAGTGGTTGAAGAAAGCACTACTTGAAAGGGAGAAAAAGCCTCAAAATATAAAGGAAGAAACTTGACAAGAGTTGGATGAGAAAGTCTTGACAGCTATTCAGCTTTACTTGGTGGACAAAGTGTTGGATGAGTTTTCTATGGAGAAAACAACGTCCTCGCTGTGGGAGCGACTTCAAGACCACTATCTGAAGAAGTCGTTGGCGAATTGGTTGATTCTGAAGCAGCATCTATTTCTTCTTCGTATGCATGAAGGTACACCTATCAAGTCTCACATTGCAGAATTTTTTCTATTATCAATGATGTAGATAAGATAGAGGTTAAGATAGAAGATGAGAATCAAGCACTTCTATTATTGTGTTTTTTACCTTCTTCATATAAGAGCTTTAGGGAAGCTATCATCTATGGAGCAAGTCAACAATCAAGGTCAATGAGGTCAAAGAGCATTTGCCAATAAGGACAAAATTGACACCTAGTTGACGGGTGAGTCTCAACATGATAATTCTGAGCAAGTTCATTATTCAAGGGAGAAGAGTAATAATGAAAGTTTCACGGGTAACTTAAAACATAAGAATTTGACATGCAATTATTGTCATAAGAAGGGGCACATTAGATCTGAGTGTTGGCTTCGAAAGAAGGAACAAGCAGATGCTAATATCACTAAACTAGTTGAAGGAGATGAACAACAATGCGACATTCTATCTGTTACAGACAAACCAGTTGGTAACAAAGACAGATGGGTCATAGATTTTAGAAGTTCATAACATATCAGCTCTAATAGGAAGATGTTCTCTTCATACACTTCAGTTCAAGAGGGAGAAGTCTTCATGGGGAATTTTGCTACAAGCAAGGTGATTGGCGAAGGAACAATCATGTTTCAATTTTATGATGAATGCATCTCTACTCTTCAAGGCGTTCATCTGTTCCTGAATCAATGTATAATCTCATCTTTCTTGGAGCCCTATAAGGGGAAGGGTTCTGTTTCAGTTCGAAAGGTGATCTTATAAAAGTTTTCAAAGAGGCCCATGTGATGTTTCAAGCCGAACGTGTCTGCAATGTGTATATGTTGCGAAATTCAGAGGTTACAGTTGGTGGGTGACAGTTATTCTCGGCTTTAAAAGTGGTGGTTATGGAACAATCGGAGACTACGATGGATTCGAGCTCGGATGTTCAATTGTATCCCGAAGGGAGATTGGGACTAGGCGTGCAACAAGATAGTCCAGATCGTTACTCCTATGGTGAAGCAAATTTTCATAGATTTTGTGTAGATCAAGGAGATCATTGGGTAATAAAGTTCAGGTTGGGCCTAAACTTATTTGACCTAATCAAGATGTGAACCCCATGAGGGGTTATGGAGAAGAGGGAGTGAGATGGAGATGAAGTCAAGTTTGTTCAATTGTGTGTGGATGCAAGCACATGGAGCACGATGGCTATTCTCTGACTTGGACGTATTCAAGTCAAGGGGGAGATTATTAGGATTATGATGTGAATACGTCGTGAAGGTTGATTAATGTCAGATTTGAAATTTTTTTTTGGATTTGTTTTGAGTCCGAGTTGGATTCAAGTTTCCTTTATTCTGATTGAAGGTGTTTTGAGTCTGAGTTGGATTCAAGTTTCCTTTATTCTGATTGAATGAGTTTTTTTAGGACTAGAAGAGTTCTATGGTCTATAAATAACCCCTTAGGGGTGGCCTTCAATGTATTCCAATAGAATCCCATGAATTTATAATTCTTAAAGGTGTAATTCATCTAGGTGAGAAATTCATCAGAGAAGCTTAGCCATAAGGGTTCGCTATTCTTGGCGGCCATTAAGGGCTTGTAACTTCTCAGCATGAGGTGTAAGTAGTTCTTATTGTACTCTCCTAAAGTTTTAATAAAGTTTCTCCCCTTTCTGCCGTGGACGTATACAGGATCTATTTGATTGGTGGAACCACGTTATATTATGTGTTGACTTTCTATCTACTTTGGAATATCTTCTTTCTCTTCTTCAAGTTGCCTTAGTAGATCCTGTGGTTCATTTTCGCTGCGCCGTCACAATCGATCCGGTCATGGGGTGTCCTCTCCTGAAATCACAACAATTGGTATCAGAGCATACAAATTATTTCCCAACAACATTTTAATTTAATTGTATCCTAAAAATTCATCCATAAGGACGTCCTCTCGAAATCGTACATATTATCGATCATAACATCCGTGATTGAGAGAGGGAATTCATCTTTGGGACAGGCAGTGTTCAGGTCACGAAAGTCAATGCAAATCCGGATCTTTCCATTCTTCTTGGTGACGGTCATGATGTTGGCTACTGATTAGTCTCTAAAACTGCATATTTCATATCACATCTTCACATTTATTTAATATTAAATTATGCTAATAATACCTCTCTTGCATATGTCTAGGTCCATGGTGTGCAATGAAGAAGAAGACCCTAAATCACCATTTAATGGGTGATTAAAGGCGTATAATTTAGCCATTGACTTTGGAGAGCTGATTCGTCAAAATCAGGGGCCCAAAACCAGAAACCAGGAACAACACCTGATAGGGGACAGACAGGACAGCGCGTGGCTCAAAGCGCCGAACGCGCGGCCACCGTATGGCCGCAGAAACGCGACCATAGTCGCCTTTCCACGGCAGTATGGGCGCGGCTGCGCCTGGTGCCTATAAATACCCCCTGGGGTTCTTCTGTTAGAGATATACAGAGAATAGGGTAGTTTTTATTCCATGTTGTAGTTTAGGAAAGTTTAGTTTAGTTAGTTCTTTTTCTTCCTTTGTATTTTCCATTTCTTGTAGATCTTGTAATAGGGAGAGAGAGTTGTACATGTTGGGAAGTAAGAGTGCTTGTAATAGAAGGTGACAATCTATGAAAGGTGCTCTCTTAACTTATCTTTGTTTTCTTCTCTCTAATCCTTTTTACATGTGTAGTTAATTTTTCTCTCATGGTAACTAACTACTAACCACTAACTAGTCTAACTTCTTTTATGATAATCCACATGAATCTAATAGCCTCTACTTGGCCTTACTCTTGCAAAAGCCATTGATGGCTCATGATGATGGATCTAACACCCTAACTTTCTAATAAGCTAACATTACTTTACTCCATGCTTACTTTTAGTTTTGATGGTTTAAGTGTAGCTTGCACTTGTTTTGTTGAGTTGGGATGTGATGAGTTACATATGTGTCATGCTTTGAAACGCTCTTGAACCAAGGACTAGTGATTGCTAAGGATACATGTGAGGCAACTATCACTAAGAGATTAGCATGTTGGTGAGTCATTAGTAGTTAGTAGCCATGAGTTTTCTTTCTTTTTCACTTTGTTTTACATATTCCAAAAATCACAAAAATAATTCTTCTATGTTTCCCACTTCTTTGTTTTCACTGTACTTCTCTTTTCCATTTTTTGTTTCTTTTCTTTTCATTCTTTAAAACTTTGAAGAACTATTAACATACACGTGAACATTTCAGTAAAGCTTCTATCGCTTCCCGTCCTTGTGGATTCAACTCGTTTTAGCCTCTATGCTATAATGGAATTATCGAGGAAGCTAAAGCACACACACTTTAAATCTTGATTTCAAAACATACACTTTTCGCGCGCGGTTTCCCCCGATCAAATTTGGCGTTGTTGCCAGGGATGGGAACAGTTTCACGTTCTTGTTAACCTTTCTTCTTTGTTTTTGGTGTGCAGGTTAAATTTATAGCGTTGTAGAAGTCTACACTTGCTCTTGTGTGGTCAGGTAACCTCTTGTATATTCTTATACTCTGTCGCTAATTTTTGTTTATATTACCTGTGCACTGTAAATATTTTAAGAATTAAAATATGGTAATTGGATGCTTTAAAACAGTTTAGACATTTGCATCTAGGCACGTGTCAATTTTTATTCCAACATACTATATTTTATTCTTGTGTTGTTTTGATATCGATAGGAGGTGTATATAAAGTATTGCATATAGCATAGGACAAACACTTCAGTGATTTACTCGCTTTTTTGTGTTCATTCTTATCTATATTCCATACTTGCACAAATTAAACTTAAGGGCAATACCCAAGACAAAATAAGGTGGGGAAGTCATTACCCTCCCTTAGCCCAAAAATCACCTCCCCACTCACACAGCCCAAGCCTAAATAAAACTTGCTAGACGTTGGCCCCTAGGGACATCTCGGACTCATTTAGAAGATTGACCTAAGGGGAAGTTGTTAGAAGTTGACTCTTATCAAATCGGTGTCTAAGGTTGGGGATTGAGAGGCGAAACCTCGAAGAACAGTGGTTTGGCATAATTAGGCCCATTGCTCTGGCATAGATACCTCCAGCTGATCTTGCCCCTACCTGGCCGATTAACTCATGGTCAGCTTCTGACAATATACCCCCCGTGGACAGTCTAACCAATTGGGAGTCGTCTAGGTCTAAGTCAACCCTAGCATAGGCTTGTTTTCTTTTTCTTTGTTTATTTGTTTGTTTGTTTGTTTTCTTTTTTGTATATTGTGAAATGGATTTTAACAACAATAATTCTTTCAATCATAATATGAATCCATATTTCACTCCGACCTCATTTGACTCGGATAACTCTGACCGGCTATGTACAATATGAACCAACCATATATTCTGGGTTGGGATTATCCGACTCAATATGACCCGTACCCCCAATTATATGACCATAATTTTTAAAATAATTTCAACTCTTCACAGAGTCCATGGGGATTCACCTCCCCGAGTCAAATTTTCAACCGCCTTGTCCACAATTTTCACAAAGTTCATTCCCCAATTTTGGTTCATATACTTCTTTTCCTGTTCCACCAACCGAAGAAAAATCTGATTTGAAAACGAGTATGGAAGAGTCCCTACAATAAATTCAAAATTTGCTCAATTCACAATCCTTCCCACATCAAACTCCACATCCTCCTTTTCTAGAGCATCCAATTGAAGAAGAATTTGAGTTAGAAAAGCATTTGAAAGTCTTTTGTGAAAGAATGCAAAACATGTTGGACTCATCATCTCAACCAAATTTTCAAGAGTTCTACTCATCTTTTCTAGTCTCACCAATTCAAAATGAACAACAATCAATACTAAACTTGAGTATGGAACCCTTGCGTGAGTCCGAGCAAAATCTGATGGACTCACAATTTCACCACAATTTTCAAAATCAACTTCCATACTCATCTTTTCAAGAAGAGCCAATGCAAAAAGTATGAAAGATATGATTCAGACTCAAAATTCTGTTACACGGCCTATCAGTAGGTTAGAGTCACTAATGAGCGAATTGATCAATGAGAGCGAGGAAAGTCTTTCTTGTCAATCTTTGACCAATCCTTATACCCTAACTCTGCTGATTGGACCCAAGAATCATGTCATTTTGGAAATCCAACTTCAATTTCATTATACCAACCTGAACTTGACCAACATCACATCCCTGACATTTTGGCAAGTTATCCTTTTCCTGAAATTGAAGTTGATCTTGAATGTGATCCCGAGCCTCATGTTAGTAATTCCATTTCACTTTTTGATTCAATAATGACTCTGGTATCTTTACCAGATTTTTTCTCTATTCCGGAGTCAACATTGAATCCTGTACCAGTACACTGTGAAATGGAATCACCAATCTCTTATGATCACACTTCATTAATGGGAAAAGTATGTGAACATTAATTCTTTGGTTTGGACCCTATTTTTGAACCAATTTCGACTCTCAATGTTGACTTTCGACTTGATCTGAGTCAAATTCCCGAGTCGGTATCGGTTTTTATTCCTAATCCCTTTGAGTCCAAATCCATCATCTTTCAAAATCGCACTTCATTGTTGGACAAGAATGTTGACAAAAATGACTCAGTAATTATTTTTGAAAATTGAAAATTAGATGGGGATAAATTTTTAAATAAGACCATTCACTCAATCATTCTTTTACTGGGTCATATTAGAGAGGTCACTGGTGGGTTTCTACAAGATCCACGATATCTTGATTGGGTAGCAACGCTTGGCCCAATTAGACCACCACCGGAACACCACCATGAGGTACTTTTCCTTCTCTTCCCATTTGTTTTATGTATATACACATTCACGATGCATTGAGGACAATGCATGAGATAAGTGTGGGGGAAGGTTTACTAATGTAGTTAGTTTTACATTTTCTTTCTTTTACATTTATTTTTAATTTAAAAAAAAATTCTTTTGTATAAATACTTTTTCTTTTCTTTTACAAAACTTTTTGAATTAAGAAAAATAGTTTTGATTTATTTTTAAGAAAATTAAGATTATCTTAGGAATTAGGAAGACCTAAAATTATGAAATTTTAAACCGAATGAAAGTAATAGATCTTGTTTAAATTTTAGGATAAGAAAGTAAGATTGAAAAGATAATTTGATCTTGAATTTTTTGCCTTAGATTTATGCACTCCACACTTACACAATTTTTGGGATTGAAACAAAGACTGAAATGCCATAAAATATATAAAAATATATATATATATTAAAAATATATATAAATAAAATAATATTATGATAATAAATCACTTATTGAAGTTGGGTAATCATGCTTCAGGAAGCATGATTATTCATACCTAAATTAGTGGATAAAAATAAAATAATCCCTTTAGTTTTGTGGCCTTGTTTACTCGAGTCCTTAAGTCCGAGGGATGTTTTCTCATCTGGTGCCCTAAGATCATCTGGTTTGGGAGTCACCGGGTAAAAGCTCACTACCCAGGTAAATAAGAAAGCCTAAGAAAACTAAGGGAAGAAAAAAAAAAAAATTATATATATATAATAGTATAAATAAATGGCATGAAAGTTAGAGCCGATATCCTAAAAACCTCACTGTTCACAAAGTGCATATTTTTCTAAGAGTTTTATGAAAGATCAAAGAATCAATTCAATTTTAAATTCTTACATTTAATTTATAACAAGATTTTGCATTTCGACTTAGTTTAAGGAAGATTAATTTCTGGTTAACCTATGACCTTGGATCACTTATATTTTCGCAAAATTACTTCAACACTTTTCTCTATTTCAAAAATGCTTTTTCAAAATACTAATATTTGATTTCTTTCTTTATGGATTTTGTGAGTGTAATCTGCTGAAAATCGTTAGGAGACAAAACTCCTCCTCTAGGGGAAACCTAGAGGTTTAACGGCTTGTTGCACATGCTCAATGCAATCGCGTCACCTGCAAAAGTGGTGTAATAATTTTCTTAGCTTTTTGTTTTACTCGGGATGAGCAAAAAGATAAGTGTGGGGATGTGATTAGTCTCTAATTTTGCATAATTATTATCACATCCGCATATTAATTTGGTAAAAATTTGCTAATAAAGTTTTCCTTGCTTGATTCTAGGTCCATGGTGTGCAATGCAGAAGAAGACCCTAAATCACCATTTAATTGGTGATTAAAAGCCTACATGAATAGTCATTGACCTAGAAGAGCTGATTCATCAAAACCGGGGTCCGATTTCTAGAAACCGGGACCAGAACCTGACAGGGGACAGACGGGACGGCGCGCGGCTCGAAGCGCCGCGCGCGTCCCTAGTATGGCCAGCAGAGTTTCCGCGGCCGTACGGCCGCCTGGCTTCATGCCAGGGTTGTCTCCTTGGCCCCCTTTCCCCTGGTGCCTATAATACCACTTGGGTCCCAGAGCAAGAGATATGCAGAGTTTAGGGTAGTTTTCATTTTCATTTTGTAGTTTAGGGTAGTTTAGGTTAGTATTCTTCTTCTTCCTCCATTGTATTTTTCATTTTGTTTTAGATCTTGTATTAGGAGAAAGAGTGATACATGAGTGGAATGCAAGAGTGCTTGTAATAGAAGGTGACAAGTTATGAAAGGTGCTCTCTTTACCTCTCTTTATTTTCTATCTAACTCCTTTTACATGTGTTGCTAACTTTTCTCTCATGGCAACTAACTACTAACCACCAACTAGTCTAACTTCTTATTTGATAATCCACATGAATCTAATAGCCTCGATTTGGCCTTGCTCTTGCAAGAGCCATTGATGGCTCATGATGATGGATCTAACACTCTAGCTTTTCCTAACTCTCTAACAAGCTAACATTACTTTACTCCATGCTTACTTTTGTTTAGTTTTGATGGTTTAAGTGTAGCTTGCTCTTGTTGTGTTGAATTGGGATGTGATGAGTTACATATGGGTTATGCTTTGAAAAGCTCTTGAACCAAGGACTAGTGATGGCCAATGATACATGTGAGGCAACTATCACTAAGAGGTTAGCGTGTTGGTGGAGTCATTAGTAGTTAGTAGCCGTGAGTTTTCTTTCTTTTTCACTTTATTTTAGAAATATCAAAAATCACAAAACCATTCTTTTCTATGCTTCCCACTTCTTTGTGTTTCACCGTACTTCTCTTTTCATTCTTTGCTTTCTTTTCTTTTGATTCTTTAAAACTTTGAAGAACCGTTAACATACACGTGAACATACCGTGTAAGCTTCTGTCACCTCCCATCCTCGTGGATTCGACTCGTTTTAGCCTCTATGCTATAACAGAAGTATCAAGGAAGCCAAAGCACACACACTTTAAATATCTATTTCAAAACATATACTTTTTGTGCACGGTTTTCCCTCGATCAGCTACCCAGTCAGGGTGCTATTCTTCTCGGACGAAACCAGAGTCAATGAGCTTTTTAACTTCTGATTCAATTGCCTCCATTACTTCTGGACGAAACCTTCGTTGTTGTTGCTTGACTGGTTTCACGTCTGGATTAATGTTGAGGCGATGTATAGCCACTTGAGAATCAAGTCCGAGTATGTCCTCATAGTTCCAAGAGAAGATGTCTATCTACTCTTGTAAGATGTATTAGGTCTTCTTTCTTGGAGAGCGGCAAGCTATCACTTATGAAGATGGGTTTGAGGTTAACCTCATCTCTTAGGTTGATCTGAATCACTTTATCATCTATGGGTGGCTCACGCTGCTTGAAGCGAATGTCCCAAAGAGTATTCAGGTGTTTGATCTAGGAATCAGTGTCGACTGGATCATTTCTTCATCTTTGTCTTCATCCTCCAAATGGCTAGTTGAAACCATATTCACTGAAAGATCTTCAAAGATAGCGCCGACACTGATACCTGATTCCCATGATGAAGTGCCTGACGAGTGATCGTGATTTAACGATTCCTCAGACTTAGAGCTCGATGGGATTGGAGTTGACACTTAACCTAACCCCCTCCGAGTTTGATGATAGTAGTCAGGGGCCTTCCCTTTCGGGACAAAAGATTGGAGTAGTGTTCGTCTTCCTTGGCCAAAGTTCAAGCCGGACCTTTTCATGAGGTCATATCCCATATTCTCCATCATATAACATGCATTTGGCTCGTAATGAGAGAACTGTGGGGACTCAGGATCGTCTTCTGACCTTTCACGAGTCACTTGTTCAGACTCGATTCTCTCGAATAGAATTGGCTTTTGACCTTTATGTTTAACTGAGACTTTGAAGAAAGCTCCTTGTGCATCACTAGTCTTTTTGTGCACCTGAAGGATGACTTGATTGGTATATGCAATGATGTCAGAGCAGAGCATCTACTATTGACCATTGGTTACTATCCACGTCAGTACTAGTGTCTGACCTAGTACTGACGGTACAGAATCAGAAGAAATGCAGAAAAATAAACAAAATCTAAGTATTCATTGATAAAAATCACTCGTCTTGAACATTGGCAGTGGTACTAAAATCAAGCTTATCAACACTCATTATAAGAGGATTTATTTCCTAAAGATATTCTTATTCTGCCTCTGGTTCTGTATCCGCTCCACTGCCAAAGTCTGGTTCTTCTGGCTGGAGATTCTCATCAGTCTCAAGAGAATCTTGGTAGAGGAGGGAGTCAACGAAGTAATTCTTTGCCCCCTTGAATGGATGCTTTTTAGCAATTAATGTTCTCGCTCTTTCCCATTCATCAGCATATTTCATGACTTGCTGAAGAGTAGACGAGACGATGGAGTTCCGGTGGATCCATAGTCGTCTCAGCAGCAGGTTGTATGACATGTCGTTATCAATGACATAACACGTCACTTAAGACTTTAAATCCCCGATCTGGCATTTGAGTTCTATCTTGCCCATCGGGCATGTACCAATAGTATTGAAACCATAAATGATAGTTTGTGTAGCGCTCAATCGATGGGTGGGAATCCCCACGTGTTGCATGACTGGCTAGGCATAATGCTCAACGCAGATCCTGGATCAACCTAAATGCTGCTCACTTCAGATGATCCAATGTACCCTATATCATATAGAGGTCTATCATGTTTCCCCTTTATTTACATATCCTCTGGAGAGAATATGATGCATGGAGAGCGTCTGGAGGCCTGATGATAGTGCCCACCATCTTCCTCCTCTAGGATGGTAGAAATCTGGGCTTAAAAAATCTCAAATCTGCCAATGCTTCTCTTAGAGCTTCCTTTGTAGACTTGAAAAGTCTGAAAAGCTCGTATAAAGTGATCCGAGCAGGGGTGTTGCGCAGCTAAGCCAAAACATCAAAGCGGAAGGGAGTTAATGGTCTCGCATCATTTTTTTGAAGAGCTTGGGCATAACGAAGCTCCTTCTGTTTGTCCACGGGCTGCTCCGTAGACTGCTCAGCTGCTTTCTTCACAGGTTGGGAAGAGCTTGTCACCAGCTGATCATACTGTTTCAAGTATTGCTTGCTGGATCGGTCTTCAACGTGGAAGGAGTGCCCATATCAGCAGCCAAGGTAGACTCCTCTTCTCCTGAACTGGTGAGCGAAGTAACATTTTTCTCAGTTTCTCTGGTAGAGATACCCATTACATTGCTGGAGGATGCTTTAGCCTTGCCTTTAGATTTTCTGTGTGTACAGTTGTCCATTGTTGGCTTTCGATAATGTCAGGGTGAACTCACATTATCTCTCCTCGAGGAGTAGGGACAGGGACATAGCCTTTCTCCTTTTTATTATGGGGATTAATATTGATCACCCCCAGTTCCCTTTTCAGGATAGGACTACTCCGGCTAGTACTGATGGGAGTTCTTTGCCAAATTAAAGGGACGTCATGTTAGCCGTCATTTTCTTTTACTCTGGACGGAGTTTGAGGACATCCATGTCAATTAGAACTTGAAGAACATCCTTGAAGATGTAACAGTTCTTCGTAGGATGCCCCAACATTCTTTGATATAAATAGTAGTTGGGACCATCAGTCTTCCCGACATTATTAGGGCGTCTGACCCTTGACAATTTTAGTTTGTTACTCTTCTAGAGTAACTTGAACAGAGAGACACGTGCTCATCCTTGAAGGAGTGATTTACTGGCTCGTGCTTGGCCGGGAGCTCCACCTCTTCTGGTTAACTGGGGTTTCGAAGGTGATTGAACCTATGTTGTCAGAGTATCTCATCTTTTTGGCTTACAATATGACTCTGGAGTGCATCACGTCGATTTGACAGGTCTTGGTTTATTGTTTTTCTTTTCAGCCTTGACCCAGGTGACTATTTCCTCTACCTGCTCGCCTTGTTGCGCCAACTATTTTCAAGTGCGGCATTCTGCCACTCCTATCTGGGTGAGGAGTGCAGTCTGTAAGTTGTGGCGACACTTTCTCACCAATATGGATTAGGACTGCCACTTGGACAACAGAGTTCCATATTCTGAAATCTCTCCTCAAAAGCTTTGATGAACTCTCTTTTCTTCTGCTTCGTGGCGAGGAGAGTCAGCATTGCTACCTCCGTATCGTCTTCGAAGAAGCAAGCTAGAAATAGTTTTTTCCAAGTCGGCTCAAGTTTTGATAGAACTGGCAGGCTCATAAACATTCAAAGGCAACCTTCTCGAGAGTGCCAATAAATAAACGAGCCATGATGGCATCGTTCGATATTATGTTCCTGGCTTGAAATTTAAAGTAGTAAATGTGCTGGTTCGGTGACCCTATACTGTCGAAAGTATGTAGGGTGGTGTGTTGAACCTTGGAGGGTAAGGAGTTATGTCCCATTCCGCTGGATAGGGTCAAACTACCCCCACATCTTGAAGGTCGCCTTTGCGCGCAAGGGCTTCGGTCGTTTCTCTAGATTGCTCATCCTTCTGGAGTGATGAATCTACTTTCTGAACCATTTTTCTCTTCAGATGAAGGTTTGGGGCTCGGGGTTTGAGTGCTTTTCACTCTCAGTATCCTCAGAAGAAGAGCTTTCTCCTTCCTCCTTTTTCCCTTGGTCTTTGGACCCTTTTTCTTCTTCTTAAGCAGCTGTGCTAGCATCTTCTTAAGAGTGTTGATAAATTCTTACTGAGCTCGAATCATAGTGAACTGTTTCCTCTGAAGTTGGGCATGCTCTTCGAATAGCTTGCTACTTCTTTGAGAGTGCTCTCCATGTATATGAAGGCCTCTTTCTCTGTAGAAGAGTTAGAGGCCTAGGATTCTGTAATGGTGGCATGCGCCTTGTTCATTTCAATACCCTTGGTTAGGGCACTGTAGTTCACCGGGGTAATTGTACCAGTTCGAATGTGAGTATGCTGGTACAGTCCTTCTAATTCGCTCAATATTTCTTTCAAACCAGAAGAAGGTTCATCGTCAGACTTGCCAGAGCAAATGACTAGTTACTTCCCCTTGGACTTGCTTGGTGTAGTGCATGGACCAACCATATTTGAAGTTACCTTAGGGTACTCCACGTCAGAGAAGGACTTCTTCTTTCGGGAATGGCGTCTCTTGGCTGAGTTAGAGACTGGGGCATCTGACAGCTGATTGAATACCGATTACTTGCTCGTATGAGAGTTGCAATAGCATTCAGAAAGCACTGCCGTAATGAGCCATTCACAATAGCATTGGAGAGTGATTTGATGGACGCTCCTCTTTTTTGTTAAGTAATCTCTTAAATTCATTGCAGGAGTATCCAAGGGACTAGCCTCAAATCCTTGGGGGTGTGGGCTTTTTAGTTCAGTATTTTCAACATACCAGACTGAACGTGACCTTGCAATTCTGTGATGAAATGTGGATCTGAGCCTCACATTTTGGCAGAGTCTGCTTTAGAATACAAACTTTGCGTTGAGTAGTAGGAATACGAGAGTCGCGTCTAGACACAGATTGGATGCAAGCCTCGCATTTGGAGCAAGAATGTGGACCTCGCTCTTGGGTATTGAGACACATGTTTGAAGAACGCGAGTCTTGTGTTGCATCAGAGAAATGCGGGTTGCTTCAGAGAAATACGGGTCTGAACCTCGCATTTTGTATCTGCATGGACGCGGGACTCACGTTTTGGAATAAGAATGTGGACCTCGCGTTTGGGCGTTGAGACACGCGTTTGAAGAATGCGGGTTTCGTGTTGCTTCAGAGAGACACGGGTCTGAGCCTCGTGTTTTATATTTGTAAAACAGATTGCAACTACAAAATTTTTAATTTGTTATCGACAGTCGCGACGCCTTTGTCAACATTTAGCATTCTAGTTGAGTCTCGGGGGCTGCTGAGGACTCAAGCAGAGCTAAGAACTCAACCAACCGGAATTGAAAATACATCTTGCGGGGGGGGGGGGTGAATAGGTGTACAAGCTAATCTAATGCAAATGATGCGGAAGTAAAAACTATTTATGCAAACTAAGGCTATTAAGCTAACACACCAAGTATAATACAAGAGTGTAGCCGAATTCCCGGTGAAGGGCTCTGAACTATCTCCTCAAATTTCTCTAGATTAAGAGTTGAGGTGCCGCTATGGCTCTCTTGGTTGAAAACAAGTGTGAGCAAACAATCCCAAGCATATATCAATTGAGTACAAATATATCAAGCATATAAAGAGATAAACAAGATAAGCATGCAAGATATATAACACAAGTGAGAGAGAGAGAGCAATCGCAAACACGGGAGAATTGTTTCGATGTTCGAGCACCCTTGCTCTACGTCCCGCCTTCAATACTATGAAGAATTTTTACTAGAATCGATCTCGCAAGATCACTCGGTGCCGCAACACCTACAACAAGTTCACATTAGAACTCTTGGACCCGCAAGTCTCTCTCTTGTTCCTGCAAGAACAACACACGCAAGCACACTAGCTTTCCAAGGCCGCACCTCTTACAACTCCTCCAACCACACGTCAAAGCACTTGGTGATCACTTCACTTGATCACCACAAAACTCTCTTCCACCGAGGCCACAACCTCTACAACCCCTCACAATATAAGATGAAATCTTGTGATCACTTCTCTTGATCACAAAAATAACTCCCACAACAAAGATCCTATAGGATGGATTTAGCAATGGAAAGCTCAAGTTGGTGTGAGAAAACAAGATAGAGTTGTGGTGAAACTTAAGAAATCTCTTTTGAAAAACACTCTTGAAAACTCTCCTTTTGATATGAAAATATTAGCCCTAAAATAAGTAGAGAAAAACCCTAAGAGAGATGGGAAAAATGGCTTTGAAACCCTCTTAAAATCTTATACAAAACAGGCCAAGGGAATCCCATTTTATAGGGGATAAAAAATCAGCCACTGGGGAGCCAACTCAGCAAAAAAGTTTGTTATTGGTCTACCGGCTGGTAGACCGGCCAACGGTCAAAAATATGACCGTTGGCGCTGCCAATCAACCGCCCGGTCGATCGCACCCAATACTTGACCTGCCGGTCGCCGCCCGGTCGACCGGGCCAAATCCAGAGAGCACAGCTCTCTGGACGGTCGACTGCCCGATGTGCACAGAACGTGCACAAGCCCTTTGGCTTGAAGGCCGGCCGACTACCCGGTCGGCCGGCCTTTAAGCCAAAGGGCTTGTGCACGTTCTGTACACATCGGTTGACTGCTCGGTCGGCCAACTTCTGTCTCGGTCGACCGCCCGGTCGACCGGTAGAAGGCCAGGTTAGCAATTATGGAGATAAAATCTTGGTCTTATAAACTCATATAAATTCCCATAAAATCACATAAAATCTACAATAATAAGTTCACTAAAATACTTTGAAGTACAAATATGTGATAAAAAATCAACATATATTACAAACTTATTGAACCACTTTCGTAATATAGAACTTTTGCCTTAAACAAAAATTCGTATTTTTCAAAATCAATCTTTAACTTGAAAAATAATTTTTCAAAACTTCTCTAAATACAGAAACAAGATATTTTAAACACTTTTTAAGCTTAGTATGTATGGATGTGATCCAATACATATAATGGGATGAAATATCTATGTTTTTGACAATAAGCTCTAAAATAAGTTTTGATAAATACAAAACTTAAACATATGATATAGAATCACCAAATAAGTTTTGTAAACTTTTGAACCAACAATGTGCATGGATGAAATCCAAAACACATATAAATCATATAAACTTGTTTTGATGAAATCTAATCATAAAACATAAGGATGTATACTTTGAAGCTCAAAAACTAAAACGGTATTTTCTAAAATTAAAACTATTTTATGAAAACACATATAAATTTTGTGTTTGTGTGTGTGTAATTGAGCTTGAGTAATCCATAACTAATCTATCGTTTATATTTTATCTAAAATACAATATCTTAATACTTACAAACATGACACAAGTCTTAAAAACCTTCTCTTGAAAATCTTCTTCTCCATCTTGACTTGGTCCAAATCTTGATCCAATGAGATAGACTCCTCTTGAGTACTTGATGCAATCTTGATGCGCGAGCTCTTGAATTAACACGTACTAGCTTCAAAACTTGACTTAGAATCTTTTGTTGAAGCTAAACACCAACTAAGATATTGATCAAATATCTGAAACAATATAAACACAAGATCATTAATACTATAACTACATGAGTTAATCATCATCAAAACTAGAGTGATGGGCCTTTGGGCTAACAATCTCCCCCTTTTTGATGATGATAAAACTCATGGAGTTATATATGCATGGATTAAAAATAAGCTTCATAGAAGCTCCTCCTTAACTCATGCATAGCATAAACAATAAGAATATTCAATAAAAGTACATAAATTAAACACAACCATATACGCATAAATAACAAATATTTAATATGCATATAAACTCTAAATTTTCTCCCATTTTTTATCAATTCATCAACAAAGGGGTAAGGACAAACAAATAATGAAGATGCATATGCGATATACATTCATGAAGAGGAGAGGCATAAAGTTTGCACCCCTTCATACATGCATTACATGGAGAAGGGATAACTAGACCCTAACCCACATAAAGCATAATATACAATATATAAGTGAAGATGTTAAGCTCCCCCTACACACGTGTATCACGTAAAGAAGAGAGGTCAAGTTCCTCAATGTAAGATACACTCAACATGAATCTATACATAGAAGAGATGTTAAGCTCCCCTTGCATATAGGTAATATATATCAACAAATTTTGAAATCACTTTTAAAACAAAATTTTGATAATATTTAAAACAAAATTTTAAAATTTCTTGAGTCAACAAAATGAATTAAGATACCAATGAAATCAAATAGAAATTGACAAAAAAAAATGTTGGTGCCACTTGTAAAAATATTTAAGATACCAATAATAGATTTTGATATCAATTGAATGTGAAACATGAAGTACATTTTGATATTCATGGTATTTATTTGGTATCAAAATGAAATACTAATTGAAATGAATGTATAAGCTTGTAAAGATACCAATTAACATTTGAAATAAAATCAAACTTAACATAAACATAATTTGTGCTTTAATAATGTAAAAACATTGTAAAAACAAGCACAGTCAAATCATATATATGTATGTATGAAATTGGAAATACCAATTGAAATTGATACTAATTGAATTTTGAAGCATACATATATAAGAAACAAATACGAGTATACAGACATAAAATTTCTTGAAGATCAAGTATATAACTCACACCTACCACCCTTTCATGCACAAGATAAAGATTCAATAAGGGATACAAGGCATGGTCGCCCAACTATCCGCCCTTGTAGGGTAGAAGTTTTCAAAAATAAAATTTAAAAATAGTTATAGATTGAAAACACTACCAAATAAAGAATAAATAACTAGTTTAAAGTAATTTTTAAAAAACTAGTTAAAAACCCTTCAAAACATGAAACCAAATCATATATTCTATGAAGCATGCTAAATACACAAGAGCTGACACTCAAAATCTATAAAGCTCATAAATGCTCATGAAAACAAGGTCATGAGTAAACAAAAAAAATGTGAGTGTACAAGAATCAAGTGAATAGCATATTCATAAAAGTAATCAATAAGGTTCAAGACAAGCATGAAATTCTTTTATTAAAAAAACATAAAGTTCATCAAAACTAAATTTTAATCAAGACTAAACAAGTATCAAGGTATATGTATGTTTTATCTACACTAAAGTATACATATATATATCCAAACAAAAGCTAGTCCACAAAAGTATATTACATGAAGGCAAGTGGCTCTAGGATATACATGTATATTTATAAGTTTTAGACAAAAACAACATATACATGAAGCAAAATATATACAAAGATAAGAAAAAAATACAGATGAAAGAATCATCAAAACTAGGTTATACATGTACATGTAATGAGTACAAATGAGCAATGAAGCACAAACATATAATAATCAAGTGTAGCTCACTATTTGTACAAGTATAAACACAAGTTTTTAACGAAAACTACATCTAAACAAATATTCATCACATGAATCACAAAACATGATCATTTAACATAATGAGTATTGAAACCAAAACATGCTAAAAATTATCAAATGTAAAAGCATATAAACAAAATGGGAGTTAGAGATAGCCACCAAACCATATGAACTATTCTCTATATCTCCAAACTATGGTGGTCCTCCCACCAAACATCCTTGAAGGTGATGCATTCATAATTATGATCTTTGAGCTTGACACGCATCCACCATCAAGGCACCAATCCTCTCACGTTATATGAGACCCCACACCTACATCAAACATAAGAGGTGAGAATTTTGGTACCCATTTCTTTTTGGGTCCACGAGGGTTAGTACTATAAGGAACCCAAATATTATTATTTGCAAATTTATAGGATTTAATCTATTAGAGCAAAATCTTGCAAGATGGCCTTTGCGGCCACAATGTATACACTCTAGCATACATATGAGAATGGGTGTGATCATGGTGTACATGAGATGTATGCCGTGTAGGATGGGCATGCATGTGTGAAATTTGTTTCTTGCGAAACATAAATTCCAATCTATTATAGTTAAAAGCACAATTGCTCTAATTTGAGCTTAAACAATCAATTCTCTTTTTCAAAACATGAATCTCATTTTTATCAAAAGAGGATGCAACATTATTTGCATGGCAAGAATGAGAATCAACTATCCTTTTCTTTTTAGAAATGTTTTCCTTTTCTTTTGAAACAATTTTTCTTTTCAAAGAGTTATTTTCTTCTAAAACAATTCTTTTTCTTTTTCCACCAAAATAATTTTATTTTTTAATGAATTATTTCCTTTACAAATGTCATTTAATTTTGAAGAAAGAAAATATTCTCCTTTTCAAAAATTCATTTTCTTTCGAAACACTTTCAAATTTATTTTTAAATGAATCCTTTTCTTTGAAACCAAATCATTTTTATTTTTCAAAGTTTTGTTTTCCATTTTAACAATTCATACTTTTTAGAAGTTGTTGACAAAATAAAGCAAGCTCATCATATGACATGTCAATATCCTCATCAAGCTCAGATTCAGAATTTACCTCTAGGGGTCATCCCCTTAGACCATGTAGCATATGTTGGAAGCATCACTTCCATCATCCGAGTCACTGCCCATATAGTATTGCTTTTGTTCACCAAAGGAAACAAGTGTGTTCCATACTACAAAAGTCGAATCAAAATTAACAACCCTAAATAAATATTCATCATTTAGGGCAGATTTTAAAGTATGGATGGCTTTTGCATTAGCCTCTAGATGTTTGCCAATTAAACAATATGATTTTTTAATAGTGACAAGATAAATAAGAATTCCTAGGGCTTTGAGGTACATAGACATCTTAACTTTCCAAGTTTGGATGTTAAGAATATCAAACATGGGAGGTGTCATGAAATCCATATATGTGCGTAAACAAGTATTGTGATTAGCTATGATGAGGATCTTAATTATTGTTAATCCAAAATCAAGAGCACCAAGCTCTGATACCAATTGAAAATACACCTAGAGGGGGATGAATAGGTGTACAATCTACTCTAATGCAAATGATGCGGAATTAAAAACTATTTATGCAACTAAGGTTATTAAACTAAACACACAAGTATAATTCAAGAGTGTAGCCGAATACCCAGTGAAGGGCTCTGGATATCTCCTCAATATTCCTCTAAATTAAGAGTTGAGGTGTCACTATGACTTTCTTGGTTGAATACAAGTGTGAGCAAACAATCCCAAGCATATATCAATTAAGCACAAATATATCAAGCATATAAAGAGATAAACAAGATAAGCATGCAAGATATATAAACACAAGTGAGAGAGAGAGAGAGCAATCGCAAACACGGGAGAATTGTTTCAAGGTTCGAGCACTCTTACTCTACGTCCCCGCCTTCAACACCATGAAGGATTTGCACTAGAATCGATCCCGCAAGATCACTCGGTGTCGCAACACCTACAACGGGTTCACACTAGAACTCTTGGATCCGCAAGTCCCTCTCTTATTCTCGCAAGAATAACACACGCAAGCACACTAGCTTGTCGTGGCCGTACCTTTTACAACTCCTCCAATCACACGTCAGAACACTTGGTGATCACTTCACCTGATCGCCACAAAACTCTCTTCACCAAGGCCACAACCTCTACAACTCCTCACAATATAAGGATGAAATATTGTGATCACTTCTCTTGATCACAAAAACAACTCTCAGAACTAAGATCCTATAGGATGGATTTAGCAATGGAAAGCTAAAGTTGGTGTGAGAAAAAAAGATAGAGTTGTGGTGAAGAACTCAAGAAATCTCTATTGAAAAACACTCTTAAAAAATCTTCTTTTGTTATGAAAATATTAGCCCTAAAATAAGTGGAGAAAAATCCTAAGAGAGATGGAAAAAACTGGCTTTGAAACCCTCTTGAAATCTTATAGAAAACAGGCCAAGGGAACCTGATTTTATAGGGGATCAAAAACTAGCCGTTAGGAGCCAACTTAGCAGAAAAGTCTGCTGTCGGTCGGCCGGTCGGTCGACCGGCCAACGGTCAAAAAATGACCTTTGGGGCTGCCGGTCGACCGCACCCAACACTTGACCTACCGGTCGACTTTGGTTGACCGGGGCCAGTTCCAGAGAGCACAGCTCTCTGGACGGTCGACCGCCTGGTCGACCGGCCCTCAAGCCAAAGGGCTTGTGCACGTTCTATGCACATCGGTTGATTGACTTCTGTCCCGGTCGACCGACAGAAGGCCAGGTCAGTAAATTATGGAGATAAAATCTTGGTCTTATAAACTCCTATAAATTCTCATAAAATCACATAAAATCTATAAAAATAAGTTCATTGAAATACTTTGAAGTACAAATATGTGTGATAAAAAATCAACATATATTACAAACTTTTTGAACCATTTTTGTAATATAGAAATTTTGCCTTAAATAAAAATCCATATTTTTCAAAATCAATCTTTAATTTGAAAAATGATTTTTTCAAAACTTCTCCTAATAAAAAAACAATATTTTTTTAAAAAACTTTTGAAGCTTAGTATGTATGGATATGATCCAATACACATATAAGATGAAATATCTATATTTTCTACAATAATCTCTAAAGTAAGTTTGATAAATACAAAACTTAAACATATGATATAAAATCATCAAATAAGTTTTTCTAAACTTTTAAACCAACAATGTGCATGGATAAAATCCAAAACACATGTAAACCATATAAACTTGTTTTGGTGAAATCTAATCATGAAACATAAGGATGTATACTTTGCAGCTCAAAAATCAAAACAGTATTTTCTAAAATTAAAACTATTTTATGAAAATACATATAAATTTTGTGTGTGTGTGTGTGTAAATGAGCTTGAGCAATCCATAACTAATCTATCCTTTATATTTAATCTAAAATACAACATCTTAACACTTACAAATATGACACAAGTCTTCAAAACCTTCTCTTGAAAATCTTCTTCTTCATCTTGACTTGGTCCAAACCTTGATCCAATGAGCTAGACTTCTCTTGAGTACTTGATGTAATCTTGATGCACGAGCTCTTGAATCAACACGTGCTAGCTTCAAAACTTGACTTAGAATCTTTTGTTGAAACTAAATACCAACTAAGATCTTGGTCAAATATCTGAAACTATATAAATACAAGATCATTAGTACTATAACTACATGAGTTAATCATCATCAAAAATAGAGTGATGGGCCTTTGGGCCAACACTTGTTTCGGGTTGCTTTAGAGAGACATGGGTCTGAGCCCCGCATTCTATATCTGTAAAAAAGATTGCAATTGCAGAATTTTTAAATTGTTGTTGACAGAAGCGATGCCTTTGTTAACGTTTAACATTCCGGTTGAGTCTTGGGGCTGCTGAGAACTCCTGGCACCCTAAAATTTTGGAGTCTGGAGAGGAGAGAGATGGTATGATTGGCCTTCATCTTTGTTATGCTTATGAGCTAGCATACTGGCCCTGTGGGTCTCCTGAGAGACGTTGACGCAGGCCGTGTGGGCTACACGGGATGTTTTCAAAACCTCGCTGAACATGGCCTTGCTTACATTGTGATCAATGGCCCAGGACACTTTTGGAGAAGTCTCCGAAGAGACTTGAGAGCTAGTCCTCGAAGATACTCTGCAGTACTGCTGCGTTACTTTTGGCTTTTAGAGCCCAAAGAAAGAAACTCTTCAAAATTTTCTTGGTCGAATTCAACGACGAATGACTCAACCATTAATCCAATGAGCTTGACGGTCAGCTTGCGCCATAGCTTCTCGTTGGTAGAGAAAACAGTCCCCAGTGAAGTTGCCATTTTTTATTTGGTCAGAAAAATGCGAAGTAAAATTCTTATTATTTGCAAAGAAAATTACAATGGATGTAATCCGATTATAAAAGAGGGGAGGATATTTGAATCTCTTCTTTGTTTAATACAGGGTTCTTTATGTGGCGATGGAGAGTGAATCTTGTTCTCCGTCGACTAGCCAAATGACAAGTTTCTCTTGGATCGTTTCGAGGATGAAAAATAACTCCACTTGGACACGGTAAGTGTTGAAGTTCTCCTTTGAAGAAGAATTCTTTCTTTCTCTTTCCCTTTCTTTTTGAATGCTTAAAATTTCTGAACTTTGTAGCTGTTTTTCTCTTTTTAAAAAACAGCAAACCACACCCCCTGTTCAATAGCTTTCATGGCTATTTATAGGGGAATTCATGGATAAAATTGTCCCCTAGAATCCCTCAATAATGAGGATTAACTTCCCACATTACGTGGGTGTTAAATAACCCAGTAATGGGGCAGTTACAACAGAAATGTGACCCTCGCTGGTTCTGTTCTATTGTTGAAACGCGGAGTTCACAGGCTTATATTTGAATTGAGATGTGGTTGTGGTTGTGGTAGAGCTTTGCGTTTACGTTGAGACGCGGGTCTGCTGAGCTCCGCGCTTGAACTGGAATGCGATCTTTGTTGAGCTTTACGTTTGAACTGGAACGCGCGCTTACCTGAGCTCCATTTTTGAATTGGAATTCAGACTTGGTTGAGCTCTATGTTTGAGATAAAACGGACTTGGTTGACCTCCGCGTTTGAGTTGAGATGCTGGAGAGGCTGAGATCCGCGTTTATAATTGGGTGCGAGGTCCGCGTGTGTATTGAAATGCGATCTTTTTGTTAGAGTGAAGTCTGCATTTGTTAGAGTAAAGTCTGCATTTGAAGACTTGTCTTTAGTGATTTTTAGACAGTCTACTGCCAATGGCTGAAAATCTACCCGTTGGAGCCAGCGGTCGACTGTCTAGAGCAGACTATTCTGTTCTACACAACTGGCGGTCGACCTGCTAGCGCAACTGCCCAACGGTAGACCGCCTGATCGATCGTGTGCACAAACAGTTTGCTTGTGTGCACAATCGGTCGACTGTTCGGTTGACTATGTATACAAGCCAGTGGCTTGTCACACCTCCCATCAACCGACTTAGGACAAAAACAATTTTTTTAAAATTTTAAAAAATATTTTAAAACAAACTAAATATCTAAAAACTCTACAAAAATAAGTTCATGTAAATACTTTAGTGTACAAATATGTGGGATTAAAAACAACACATATTACAAACATTGAACTTCTTTTTGAGATATGAAATACAATTTGAAATACAAACTATTTTTTCTAAAATAATAATCTTTAATTGAAAGATAATTTTTTCAAAACTTGTGTAAATATGAAAATAAGTTTCTCAAATTCATTTGAAGCACCAATGTGTATGAGTAAAATCCAGTATACATATAAAGCAATATGAACTTATTTTTGTGAATTTTTTTCACAAAACCAAATATAAACTAATTAAACTGAAACCCAAAACTTTGATTCTTTAAACAATAATATCAAATTTTTGTGTGTGTGTGTGTGAAAGTTTGAGCAATCAAGTCTAATTTAAACTTTACAAATAATCTAAAAATCCTTACAAACTAGAGTTTTCTTCTTGATTTGATCGTTCTCTCCATTTTGACTTGAGCAAAACATGATTCCTTTGAGTTAGACTCCTTTTTAAGTACATGATGTGATATTTATGCTTGAACACTTGAATCAACGCTAGTTAGCTTCAAAATTTGATTTTGCATCTTTCGAAGAAGCTAGACACCGAACTAGAATCTTGATTAATATCTGAAACTTAAATAATACATGTTCATTAATATTATAACTACATGAGTTAATCATCATCAAACTAGAATGATGGACCTTTGAACCAACACTACACACATGCAAAATATGTTGAGAACTTAAACATAATTAATTATTTATTGACTAAATAATCAAATTCATTACCAAATGAGAGTAATTAAATTATTATTCAAATCATTCTTTATATTCACATTAATCAAATATTAAAATCTTAAATTAGAGTTTAATAATCTGGGTGTTGCAATTGGCGAGGAGCCTACTTCAGCCCATATAAATATTTCTTTAATTTGCATACTAACTTCTCTTTGCCCTTTTTGATAAATTCCTCTTGTGCTCCATGTAGATTTTTTTTTTTCCATTTTTCATGTGGAAAAGCTGTTTTCATATTCAATTGCTCTCTATCTCTAAATCCAAGCTGGCTGCTATTTCGAGCACTACTCATTGATGACATATTGACAACTTATAAAACCCTGCTCCTGGAATACGTACTTAGTTACGTATTCTGATTTTTTGATCATATTTTTGGATTTTTTTCCCGTAATTGTTTTTGTTTTATGAATATTATGTGATCATTTTGCATTGGATACAGATTCGTGGACTCGGAGTCAGCCCTAGTCTGAACCGGGGACCCGATCCTAGTTTATTAGTCAATTTGGTCTTTTCAGTAGTCAGCTTTGATCGATTTTAGTTTTAAACATCGTTTTTAAATATTCTAGATTTCATCTTTTTCTGAAATTTTTTGAATTAAGTTATAAAATCTTCAAAATCGATGTCGACCGTATCACTAGTCGATTCCAGGTTTTTAAACTTACAATCAGAGTTGAATTTTTAGATTCTTCTTTCATATTACTTCTTAGAATCACATTTTCTAATTTAGTACATTTTCTGAGATTTTTCTGAATTTATCAAAGTTCGACTGGTATTGGTGTCGACCAGTATCGCTGGTCGATTCTAGGATTTTTATTTTACAAATAGAGTCAAATTTCTAAAATCTGTTTACATATTATTTTGTAGAATCATATTTTCTACCTTAATGTTATTTTGAAGAATTTTCTGAATTTATCAAAACTTAGCCGGATCTGGTGTCGGTCAGTATTGCTGGTAGATTCCAGGAATTTTATTTTGAAAACAAATTTTTATTTCTAAGCTGATTTCATATTATTCCTCAAGATGATGTTTTCTATCTCTGGTTATTTTTGAGATTTTTCTAGAACAATCGATATTTCCTGACATTATTATATTATTATTTTTTTGGAATCTTTTCATTTCTTTTTTTTTTTCTTTCTTTATTTTTCTTGTTATTTCCCCACTTCCCAACTGACGCACACCCCCTTCATTAACTCTTCCTCCCATCCATCACTCCCTTTCAATCTCTCTCTTACTTTTTCTTTTTTTTCTTTTCCATTTTCCTTCTTTTTTCTCCTCCTTATCTTTTCCTTTTCCTTCTTTTTCTTTTCATTTTTTTCCTTTTTCTTAATCCCCTGGCGCCAATGAGAGCTCCTCCTTCTCTTTTCTCCTCCAAAATTCTCTTCCTCCCCTCTAATCTCTCAATTTCTCTCTTAAATCTCACTCTCCTTCTCTACCTCTCTCTCTCCATCTTTCTTCAATTTCATCTTTCATCCTCTCTCCCTCACTCTCCACCAGCCACCACCGCACCCTGGGTGCTGCCCCCTCTGGCGAGCCTCCGGCCTATTCTCTCTCCCCCAGCCATCTCCATCTCTTCTCCATCTTCATCAAACAACAACACCACCTTCACCATCAAAATTCACCTCCACTACTATCATAAACACCCTCTAACCTCTTCCTTCCTCCTCCTTGGGGTGGCCCGTGGCCACCCCTAGCCTCTGGCGCCGCCGGCGTCGCTTCTCCCCTGTGTTGCCTGGCTGTGCGGCCGCGGCCGGGGCGCAGCAGCCAGTTCCTTTGGCCCTGGCTGCGTGAGCAGCAGGGGACAACAACCCCCTCTTCTTCTTTCTCCTTGTTATTCTCTCTCTTTATCCCTGTCCTCTCTCTCTAAATTGTTCTCTCTACTGCCCTCCTCTCTCTCTCTTAATCCCCTCTCTCTCTCATTCACTTTCTCTAAATTTTATTTCTCTCTAGGCCTTTTTCTCTCCAACTCTCTTTTTCTCTCTAGATCTTTCTCTCTAGCTCTTTCCTTCTCACTCTAACCTTTCTCTCTCTTCTCTCTCTTATTTTCTTTCTCTCTAAATATATATATATTAATATATTATGGCGCGTGTGCGAGTTTCTGAGATTTTGGATTTTTCAGCGATTTTTCAAAGACTTTTTAGGCGAGTGTCCTCGCCTTGTTTTGGGTTTCCCCGCTATGTC
Organism: Agave tequilana; assembly: GCA_038442645.1. Classification (NCBI taxonomy): domain Eukaryota; kingdom Viridiplantae; phylum Streptophyta; class Magnoliopsida; order Asparagales; family Asparagaceae; genus Agave; species Agave tequilana. The sequence continues at coordinate 17,075 of JAVJIF010002726.1, read as the reverse complement.
AGGTCAAGTTGTATTTTATCTCTATTTTTAGGCTGTATTGATATCTTGTATTAGGCTATGCCCTTATATTTGTGTGTGGCCGAGTGCCCATGATTGTACATGTATATGCCTGTGATGAATATTTGTATTAGGGTTGTTTATTTCTTGTACATATATCATGCCTGCGATGTTGCTCACTACTGCCTTATTACATGCGTTTGATTGACGGTAACACTTATGCAGGTATTATACCCAGCCTTTGGGCTGCATTCAGCCTCCGGGCTCTCATGCTCCGCCTGGTAAGCGAGCCTAGCGCTCTATCGTTAACTCCGTCCGATTATAGTTACGCCGCAAGTGATTACAGTACTTTATCGTGGCTTCGCCGCGAGCGATAACTATACCAGGTGTGATAACATCTAGCACTGTGCGTTAGGCACGTCCCAGCTTGTCTAACTCAACTTGATTATTCGCTTGTCTGCTCGCTGATCTTATTCCTGTCTTACTCAGCCTCTGGGCTTCACCACTCCATAGTAGCATAAGATATTCTCATGTTTATATGTATGCTCGTGTGGTACTAACATCTCGTGCAGGTACCCTGATACCGACTCTGGGTTTCTAACCGCTCCCAAGCTAGCTACCTAATTGGTTTTAGGCCTGCACCCTTATGGGTTTTGGGTAACTGTCGAGAGTGCGCCTATACGCAAAACGTACTTTAGCCTCTGGGCTTTCGCCCACTTCCTCGAAAGAGGAGTGTGCTTATACCGTCAGGTCTCTCATGCTCCGCCTGATAGACATGTTTAATGCCCATCGCTTTATTCACTAGATTCGCCGAGGCAAGATACTGCCGGATTTTCTATTTGCATTTTATGCTGAGTCGTCTTGGTAACCCCGCCAAGCACTTCAGTGACTAAACACTGTTCGTCATTCGTGCTTCTAACTCGCTCAGCTCTGCTTAATTATGCTCAGCATTACTCTATCACTTTCCATTTACATACTTGTTATGTTGACACTTGACATGTTATTTCTTGACACTTGTCTGCATCACTTGACAACTGATGTGTTATCACCTGACATGCTACTAATTGACACCTGCTCCTGTTATGTTATCACTTATCACTTGCCCCTGTTATGACATGACTTATCACCTGCCATCTATCATGTTAACACTTGACCTATGATTATCACATTTACAAGAATTCTATACCTGTTATTTTGTATTATATACAGTGATCTATATTACTGTTATACATGTACTCTTGTACTCCTACAATCCTGAACTTGTCTTGCTCATGCTATTCCCGTAAATTAATAATTATATAATAAATTATAATAAGACAACTTGCACCAGGTTTGGGAAAAATTGATGGGTCCTGAATAGTCATGTTTATGATGGTCATATCGAGTCACGTGAGGCCACATATTTGAGAGATCACTTGGCGGCGACCAGGGATTTCGTGGGGTGTGCTGGCACCCCTACTCCTCCTGTTTATTTCTGTCAGGTATCCACAAGCCCTAGACCTATTTTTATGGAATCGGTGATACCCTATTCCTACTGGGCATACAATAAGTTCTGGTACCTAGTTGTACATTCTGGCTCAGCAGCCGGATACTCCTGAACCGTTGTCCCGGGCATGTACGAGACCCATTCTAAACATGATTCGTCGAACTCCATCAGTTTTCAAATAACTTGCTTTATAAGTTGTAAATGAAAGTATGTGGAATGGGACGCATACTAAAACCAACAACTTAGACGCCCTCAATTATTATAAGATCCTAATATACAAATCTTTGTGTTGTTTTACAACTCGGGTAGTATAAGCTTGGATTTCGATGACATGTGATAAAGATATATAAATGAGGGTTTTCTTATTTGGATTATTTCTTTGACGTACTAGTCTCATGGAGCCGTGACCTAAGCTTGTACGATTGGTTTTGCTTATATTTGATTTTATTTAGTTTTATCAGTTTTATGTTAGTTTAGGAGATAGCTGGTGTTTCCCTATCTGCTTTAATTTCTGCCTTCATACCTGTTCTACTTTCTGCCTCCATACCTACTCTTGTATGCATGTGCTCATGACACAGTTTTCAATACATGTTCTTTGACTCGGATTTATAGATACACGTGTGGTTATCTTTGCACGCCACTTGGCATTCGCAACACCACTCGTTGGGGAGTTCTGACTCCCCTAGATCTTCATGTCCAGATCCCGGAGCATAGAGCTTGTGGATTCATCCAGTTGATCAGAGTGACGCAACAGAAGCATAGTGGATCAGCAGAAGACCAGTCTTGAACCTATCCTTCTAGGCCCCCCTGCTCTCTCTCGAGTTTTTCTGTGGTAACTCGTGAGTGTCATTTATACTGTTCATACTTGTATATCTCTTGTATTCTCGCATTTGCGCCTATTGATGATATAATATTCTTATAATATTGTGTCACATCTGGTGATAACTTTGTAATTGTAGTCATATGTTGGAACATATAATCCACCACATATTTTCGAACTCTAATTCTTGTCTGTACTGATGCTTAGCGTATATACATGAGGGTATTTTCGACCTGCATATATACGTCGCAGTAACGTCTCCGTACCCGTTGGATCGGGGCGTTACACAACTGGTGAAAATATCTTTTTGAAATCAACTCCTTTCTTCTGATTGATGCCCTTCACAACTAATCTTACCTGTATCTCGGCTTTGCACTAGTGTTTTTTTTGCTTCAATCTGAACATCCATTTATTCTTTAGAGTTCTCTTGTCATTGGAAAGCTACATCATATCATACATGTAACGCTCTGGTTATTAAATCTTAATTTAATATTATAATCTTGGATTAATGAGATTATATAGAATACTCGAAAATATGCCTTGATTAATTTTGTGTGATAATGAATTTTGAAATTTTTTTGAGGAAAATTGTAAGTGAGATAAAACATACACACCACATATATATAAATGTGTGTGTATATGTATGTATTATCTAGATGTATGAGTATATAACAAATACAAGAAAATAAAATCAAAAACAATTCCAATACCATTATACTATAATAATTATTTTAGTCCCCACTCATGCATGGGTGAGTGAGGTGGATGATGTAGAGAGAGTTGGGAATTGATGAAGTGGAGGTGGCAAATAAGAAGAATACTAGTATGACACATGATACATATTATTATATTAATAAATTTTAAGTATTAAAAAGAAAATAAAGGAAACCCCAAATCCCCATTTCATCTTCTCTCTTTGGCAGAGAACCCAACTTGAGAACCCAACACCCAATTCTATTTCCTAAAATTTTTCTCCAAGATCCTCACAAAATCCCTCTTCTCTCTCTTCCATTTCCTCTCTTTTCCTTTTATCTCTCTCTCCCTCTCTCTCTCTCTCTCTCTCTCTTCTCTCTCTCTCTCTCTCTCTCTCTCTTTTCTCTCTCTCTCTCTCCCCCTCTCTGGTTTCTGCGACAGCAGCGACAGCGAGTGGGGCAGCGAGAGGGTGCATGATGACCTAAGACAGCAAGGAGGAGCCATGTGGATGGAGGAGGTGAGGGAGACTTTGCCTTGATCCAATTTATTTCGAATTCAATTTCTAAATAATTTCATAAGCATGATCAAGTTGTGCTTTAGCTACCATAATCGATTGAGCATTGCTTTGAGACTCTTGAAATCCATAGAACTTATTGTGACGGAGGTCTAGGGGTGTCAATTGGGCCGGCCCGGCCCGGCTCGGCAACCCGCACAGGCATGACCCAGCCCAGTCAGGAACCCAGGCCAAACCTGGCCCGGCCTCGGGTTTCCAGCGGGCCGGCCCCGGGTCCGCCAATTGGCGGCCCAGGGCACGTGGGCCAGCTCAGAATACCTGCCCAGGCCTGACACGACCGACTAGGCCGGCTCAGAATACCCAATGGCTCTTAGAGCCATTCGGCCCGGCCCGGTCAAGAGTCCAACGGCTCTAAGAGCCATTGGGGGGGCTTTTTGCAAAAAAAAAATTTGCAAAAATCCCCTCGCATACACCCCAACGGCTCTGTTGGGGGGGTTTTGCAAAATTCTTTTTGCAAACCCCCCTAATGGGTATGTGTTGGTTTTTTTTTTTGTATTTTTTGCAAAATAAAAATTGCAAAAAATACTTTTTCCTCCTCTATAAATACTTGAACTTTCCTACTCATTTTACACAACAAAACTATTTCTCTTCATCTTCCTCAAGCTTTATAAGTTCTCTATTCTTTCGACAAGCTCCTCAAGGCCTCTCTACAAGCTCTTCAGGCTCTAAAGCCTCAAGTCTTCAAGCTCTACAAGCTCTCTCTACAAGATCTATAAAATCTTCCCCCCATTCTTCAATTCGGTATTTATATTCTTATAAAAAAAATGGATGTCAATTCTAGTCAAGCTCGATCTAACCAACTTTCTGATTCTAGAATTCATGATAATTTTAGTATTAGTAATGATATTTGGGACGCTCTAAATATGCAACTAGACGACACCCCACAACTTCCACACACACAACTTACACCATGCACAGATTTTAATGTTTCTTCTAATGTACCTAGCACTGTTCCTCATATACCATTAGTTCCCCTAAGGTACCAACTACCTCTACAACTCTTAGGTCTAAAATTTAGAAATATTTTGATAAATTAACTGTTAACGGAGTTAGGAGGGCTCAATGCAAGTTGTGTCCAAATGTTTCATATTTGTTTTCCCAAAAATGTGGGAATTGGTCCACTTGCCCGACATATTAAGAGCAAACAACCCTAACACCAACCACGACAAAACCAAATTAGCACCTTGGGTGACACTTTAGGCACTTTTAGTTATAATCGTGCAGCAGGTAAAATAAATTTAGCGAAATTTCTTATTTCGTCTGAACAGCCTTTTAGTATGGCTGAAGATGATGCATTTACAGATTATATTAGAACCACTCATAATCTTGATTATGAGCCGATCAGTATAAACACTAGAGATCCGAATATTTAAAATATTTATAGAATAAAAACAAATATTAGTTGCAGTTTTATCATCTTTGTCCATAAAATTGCACTCACTTCTGATTGTTGGGAAGCCCTTAACGGCTACCATTATATTATTATTACTGCGCATTTTATAAATTCTGATTAGGTTTTAAATAAAAAATTTATCGGTTTTAAAAAGTTTCCTCATCCTCATAATGCTTTAAATCTTAGTAAAATTATAATGCGTGTTGAAAGAGAATATAAAATTGATTCTAAAATTTTATTATTTCATTTGATAATGCTAGCAAAAATGCTGCAGCAATTGAGATTTTGAAAAATTATTTAAAACCCATTTTAAATGGAATTTTTTTCATATTCGATGTGTTTGTTATATTATTAACTTGTGTGTATAGGATGGTTTAAAATAATTAATGATTATATTCAAAAATTAAGAGATATTATTATATTTATTAAAAGTAGTGGCCCAAGAAGACAAATCTTCAGACAAATTTGTTTAGGCTTATGGTTACCTGCTAAAAATTATCTCAAGATGTAAGAACTCATTGGAACTCAACACATAATATGTTGAGTAAAGCAATTCCTTATAAGGAGGCAATAAATTGGTTTATTATTGTAGAATTGCCTAACTGTTTTATTTTCGATGAGAAATGAAAATTTTGTGAATGGGTGAATTTTTAAAAAGATTTGAAAGAATAACAAAATTATTTTCTGATATTTATTATCCCACTACAAGTATAATATTTTATGAGTTAACTGAAATAAGTCAAATATTTTTCTAATGTAGAAATATTAATTCTATAAGAGAGATTATTGCTCCCATGGAGAAAAAATTTAATAAATATTTTAAAAATTTCCTTTTATCTTTTATTTTGCTGCTATTATGGATCCTAGAATTAAATTTAGTGAATATAAATTTTTACTTGAAAATTTTTATGAAAGGATGGATTATGAGGATAACTCTGCTCTAATGTGGGCAGATATTGATTCTTCTATAAATAAGTTATATGATTTTTATGAAACTACTTACGAAAATAAATATCTTCTTCAACTCAAAGTTCTTCAACCTCTAATAGTAGAAATTCATTATTTTCTAGTCTTTTATCAACTTTTAAAAATCTAAAACTTCTGACTCTCTAAATGTACTTCATTATTATATACAATGTGTTGTGACTCCTGAGATCGATCAAGACTCAGGATTTGAAAATTTTGATATTTTGGCATGGTAGAAATCACAGGAATCAACTTATCATATACTTTCTATCATGACACGTGATTTACTAACTCCTCTGCTATCTCTACAGTTGCTTCAGAGTCTGCTTTTAGTACAGGTGGTCGAGTGCTGACTGATATGAGGAACCGTCTGGCATCAGATGCGATCGAGATGAAAATATGCAGGAAGGATTGGCTGGATGCGGAAAAGAGAAGTCAAAATAAACAATTGACGATCTCATCAAAGATTCTCCAGAAGATGAATGAAGACTTGAATTTTTTTTTTATTTACGATTGATAAAATGTATCAAGAATGAAGACTTGTACTTTTTTTTATGTATTAATGATAAATTTGAAAAACAATTGATTTATATTTCAATTGTATTTGTATCAATTATTCATTTTATTAGATCATTAATAAAAATATATATTTTCATTTCACGCCTTGTAATATTTTTTGCTATTTTTATCACAAATTGAATAAGTAATTTTTGGGAATTTTAAAGATTTTTTAAGTTCTTTTTTTTTAAAAGTTTTTTTTAAGGTTTTATTTTTTTTATTTTTTTAATTGCTGGGCCGGTATGGGCCGGCCCGGGCACCCGAGCCTTGGGCTATGTCCGGGTTCCATTTATGTTACCGGTTTGCCGAGCCGAGCACGACCCGGCCTCTAGCCCGCCGTGCCCGGGCCGGGTTTGGCCTGGGCCAGCCCAATTGACACCCCTACGGAGATCGTTTCTTGATCCAGTTTTATTTTGAATTCATTTCCTAAAGAATTCTATGAACATAATCAAGTTTGTTGCTTCAATTTCTTCATAATTTAATTAAGTTAATGCTTAGAAATTCTTTAATCTAGGAGCCATGAATGGAGGGAAAATTCTATTTTTCAATAGTTGTTTCAATTGATTCCTTGGTGTGGTTCTTCACTATCCTTGCACCCATTTTGGGAATAAAAATTTCTTACCTTATACATATAGTTCAAAATTTTTTGGCCATGGCTCCTAACCACTCTCTCTGTTGATTGTTACACACTTAACCTTTGAGTTTGAATGTTGAACCCCTTAAAATTAACACTTAACTCATTCTAATAAAGCCTGTGAGGGTGTTGGACCTAAGTCTAAGGGATTAGAATTATGTGCCTCGGTGGTCTACATCGGCATTGGTAATTATAAATATGTGTACATATAGTTTTACGGAAAGCTCAGGTGTGTGTGTGTGGAGAGAGAGAGAGAGAGAGGGATCTGTATCTCAGCCGTCAGCTGAGAGAGACTCTCTCAGCTGACGCAACGTGGCTAAATTTTAACCATAATTTTAGATGCTAGTACCTTGGTCACAGTGTTATATGAGGACTATGATTAAGTCGCAGTGTTTTTATATGAGAACTGCTGCAATGGTCGCAATCTTTTTTAAGGACTGCGACCAAGGTCGCAATTTTTTTCTAAAGACTGCGACCTTGGTCGCAATTTTTTCTGAGGACTGCTACTATGGTCGCAGTCCTAATTACACTGAAATAATTGATTTTTTAGGACTGCGACTATGTTACAATAGATTGCGACCATATTGCAGTAGGTTTGCGACCATTTTAAAGTGACAGCTGAGAGAGTCTCTCTCAGTTGGCAGCTGAGATACTTTTTCTCACACACACACATACTTATATACTTATGTCTTTCCAAAAGGATTTGAGGTCGAATCCTTCCCACTCAAATACCAACATCTGACATTCGAATAGAAGATCCACTCCATTAAAGTTGATTTAACTATTGTAAGTATCTATAAACTAAAAATCAGGTGTTTTGAATACTTTTTGCCCATACATCAAGTAGGAAAAAACGGACGGCCTAATTAGTGAGTTGGTTAGTTCACGGTGTAGAACATTTGAAACCAAACAAAAATTAATTTGTATGGGTTTTTTAATGTTTAGATCATAATGAAATGGCCGGATCGAGAATTTGTACGTCTAAAAACATAGATCTAATCACTCACTACTTTTGGCCGTCCATTTTTCGCCGCTTGATGGATGGGCAAAAAGTATTCAAAACACTTGATTTTTCATTTATAGATATTTGAAATAATATAGATCAACTTCAACAGAGTGGATCTTGTATTTGACTGTCGGAGGGTTGAATCTGAGTGGGAGGATTCGAGTTCAGATTTTTTTTGGAAGGACACAAGTCTATCTTTCTCTTTCTATATATATGTGTGTGTATATGCGTGTGTGTACACACTACACGCGCGCGTGCGCGCACACGCACACACATATAATATTGTACTTGATTATAATGAAGTGAAATAATCCTTACCTCCTCATCCACCATTTATCCCTACCAGTATTGTGATATAAATTCTATTGTTTTTGCTTACTTAATAATGCATGATGACTAATAGCGATGTTTAATGGGTTTAACTCTTTTGGTTAATTAAATGGGTATATTTTATGGAAGTTAACCGAGTCAAGAAAATTGTCACGTCATTTTTCTTTGTATTAAATTCTTGGGGTTTCAATATAAACTGATGGTTATCATCTCAGTTAGTGTTCGAGTTTCCATTAGGCCTAACTGAATTAAACTTAGGCATTTATCTAATAACTTATTGGTCGGGATCATGGGTTATTGTATATGAATTAAATATGAGTTCTAACACATTGAAAATTGAGATCTGTTTTTTTGAATTCCAAATCCAAATAAGTGATTACGTAAACAAGACTAGCATAAAAGTTTTGGCCACATTTCAATATGTATGTATTTCTAGAGTATAAAGTAAGTAGAAAGAAAGAAAGAAAGACCTATTATCAATTTCTACTGATTATGAATGAAAACTCAGATTTACAGAAAAATAAACTTGATTAACTTACAAAATGGAATCTTTGTCAGATAGACATCCATCCCGTATATAATCTAAGGGATGGGGATCACCCGTTTTACACTTAAGTTAATTTTGAGATAGTAGATGTCAACTAGAAAGCTTCATTTAAATGTATTATTAAGCTCTTAATCGATTCACTTTCTAAACAAGTCCCATGAGTTCATAGATTTTTGACCCGAATTTGTTTCCTTGTTTTCCTTAGTTAGAAGTCCTACTGTGTTCTCAGCCGGTCAAATTTCAATGGCGTAGTTCTCAAGTATCTAGTTACTGACTGTAAGCACTTAATACAGTGATAATTGATGGTGGTTTAAGTTGGAATTGAGTTAGCAAGGACGAGTTTAAATTCTAAGTCTTTAATATCAGAAATCTTGAATCACTTTAAGTTGTGATATTGCTGGAGATTTCTTAAATTGTGCTCCACGGGAGAGATTAATTACTTTTAGAATATATCATTATAGAAATGATTTCGCCTAGCAAGTTTCTTAGAATAGAGTCTGTGAGAATCAATCAAGAATGTAGTTTCCTGTTAAGCTTACGTGAATCTATATGTGTCTAGATACTAATAGTTTATTTTCAAAGTTGCGACAATTCAACAGTTTCTCTAATATCCTTGTTTTCATGATTTAATCTCCGAAGAGATTTTTGGACACTATTTTAGACGCATCAGGATCAGTCTGATTCTCTCTTTTTCTTCTTCCATATACATGTGACTCGTTCTGAGTAAGCAATGAAATTCCTGAATTGTGATTTGCAAAATAATATTTCACTAATATGTCACACCTCTTCGGATTTTAGGGACTTCACATGTCTTTTATTTTTCTCGATCAGGCATTCATCCAACCTTACCTTAACTTCATTTGAGAAGATCTAACTCCTTGATCAATTCATCTAGTCTTTCATGAGTTGCAACTGAAGGAGAAACTTGGACAAAATCAAATGTTGTCAATGAATCCAAAAAATTATGAGATAAATTAGGTAATGATAAGTAAAACTGAAACTAACAGTGAACCATGATTGAAACTTTATTATGATTGGTAACCATAGTAAGAAATCTAATGTGGATATTAATATCAAACTAAACCATAATAGCCATCTACATAAACCAAATACCAGATAAACAATGTATCTTCAAGAGTAGAACATATAAACTGAATAAGGGACTACTTGAATAATGGATGTCGTGGATATATGTGAATAAGTGAGTGATCTATGGAAATAAAGTGAGTTAGAATCCTAACTTAATTGAGTATCAATAATAAGTAGGATTAAACATGAACATGGATATAATAAATTGTCAATATTAACAGCCAACACATGATCAAGTAACTGAATTGGATGTGTGGACTGATAATACCAACACTTAAGTGATCCAATGTAGAGCAAAAAATCGATTATACATAGCAAACTTAATAGCCTGTTGTAGAACCATTTTAAATTAGTAAAGTGTTAATTTGCAAACTAACTGATAATTAGAACTTAAGCTCTAATGATTTGATAATTATCAGTGAATTCACCAATGATATATAACATGTATTATATGTTATATTGATGATATGATTGGTGATTAAAAAGTGTATCAATGAGTAACTGACACTGTGTTGATAATATGTAAACTCTGTCAAGAATTGGGATATAAAGAACACTGATAGGATATGAGGTGAAATTATTAAATGTGTATATTTAATCCAATATAATAATTTATTGAGGTACTATATGAGTATCATCAGACACTATATTGATAAACAGAGAATGAATGATGAATAATGGGTGTTTTTGCTCGTGATCGATATGATCGTTAATACATATGTATATGTAAATGTATATGTGTATGCACTGAAAATTTTATGAACTTGATTATATGTGACATATTGTTGTGTGTTTAGTGTGTGTGTGTGTGTGTACGTGGATGTGGTAATCCATTAATTACGACATCGAAGATTCTCGGTTGGTGTAAAAATTCATAATTGTAAGCTATTATTGATTACACTTAATTAGTGATATATAAGTAACATGATGAAGAAGGTGGAATACTAATAATGTGAATAAGAGCTTGGCCTGTATAAATGAGGTGAGTAAACCACTACAGTGCTAACTTGTAACTCATATATGCATACATAACCAGTAAACCACATGTATTTCTTCGGAAATAGAATTAATAAGCTGGGAAGCATACTATAATAATTGATCGCTCGTATCATTGATAAATTGGTTGTTAGCTGTGTGTATGTATATATATGTGTATTGCATTCATGCATTTGCAGGAAGGAGCCGGGCGGGAGCCAGGAGGAGGGGAAAAACGATGATGTATGATACTATATACATATATGTACTAATAAGGAGGAAAAAGCCAGGCGAGACCGTATGAGGAGAAAGATGGTGAATCTAACATTTCACTCGTGATTTGTATATGAATATGGGCAATATATGTTATGTATCTCACCAAGCATGAAATGTGAATGTTATAAAATATGGTATTATTATATGATATACAAGTATATTTTGTGATATATGCATTATCTGGATGGATAATTTATATTTATGATTTTGTTATTATAATTGTGTACCACTGTGTGTATATGAGATATGTGTTGTGGATATATAAGATGAACTCGGTAATAAATTATAAGTAACTAAGAAAATATTTTACTTAACTCATAGACCCTGTAATATGTGGAATAGAAATTTAAGAAAGTTAAAGAAAATCAACGACCGAAAGAGTTAGACCGTCCCCCAGAATATGGAGACATTTGTTTTGATTGTTTATAATGGGATGTTATCGATCCATGTTCTCTTGTCTCATCCAAACTTGCTTTTATATTTAAGAAAATCATGCTTCTTATTGAATATGTTTACCATTTTTTGATTTTCTTATGACTCTACTCACTTAGCTTCGAGCTCACTCCCTCGCAATTCTATATTTTTTTAAAATCATGGCGAGGAGAAGGCTCAGCTTAAGGTTACGGGGGTTTTGTTGAGAATTCGTTTAAAAATAAAAGTATTAAATATGTAATTATTTTTTCATTTTTAAAGTTTCTTGTTGTAAATGTTCATAACCCTTTTGATATTGTGTTCTTATAGAATGTATTAGATTTTGTGAGACAGATTTGTATGGAGTGAGTTAGATTGTAATGGTATAATGAGTTAGGATTAAAGATAGTCTGTGTTATATTGTGGATGCTGAGAGGAGTACTTTCAAGCATATTATATTATGATTAATGAAGCCGAGGTTTTAATCTCGAGGATTTTGATAAGTACGCTGATGTTGGCCGAAACTAACTATGTATATATCTTTGTATACCAGGACATAACAGTATATACCGAGGAGACGTGACCGCAATTTTCAAGAAAGTAGATATGATTATGATAATTTATTGATTAATAAAAATATTGATGTTAATTGAGGATATTTGAAACTGGAACCATTACAATGCATACGTCTCTTCTTTAAAGAATTCATCTCTTCCTCCATTGCCTTAATCCAATCATGTATAAGACTTGAGACTTGGGACACCATCCAAAAGGTTAACATATTAGGTGAGTAGCCCAAACACTTATATAGTCAAGACCATCCTCACGACTAACAGATGTGGAACTATTTGTTCGCATTATACTCAACAATTCCCCCCCTTGAGACAAAGAGTCATAGCCTCTTCGGGCCTCCCTGTTGTCACAGTGAAGGAGGAAAATGGCCTAGCCGATCAGCCAGATTTCCTGTCCCACAGGGGTAGTGGCTTGGGCCCAGTCCATTCATGGGGATCTTTCACACATTCGGTTTAAATTCTGGGGCATGACTCTGATACCACTTATAAGCTTGGGACACCATCCCAAAAGGTTAACCTATTATGTGGAGTAGCCCAAACACTTATATATCCAAGACCATCTCTAAGTCAAACCATTGTGGGACTATTTGATCGCATTATGCTCACATCCTGTTTCTCTCTCTGCGCTATCTTGTACCTCTTGATAGCTTGTTAGTTTATCTAAATCTATGAGCAAGACATATTTCTGAGTATATATCTGCCAGAAGGCTGACAGTCTCTGCTTAGATATCTGCAACATTGGAATCGCTGTTATTGCTGCTGGCGAAGGTTGCTCTCTCGAATTACCATGATCAATATTCTTTATCATAGCTTTATCATCAGCTGCATCTGTTTACACTTGTCCTTCTCTTTCACATGAATTATCAGAGTGGGCTCAAGAGAGTCACTACTATTATCACTACTATCATAAGATGACTTTTTCTCTTTCTTGTTCTTAATATATTCGAGGTTCTAATTCATCAGAGAAATCACATAGAATACTTTTTAATTCTATGGATCTCATAATTTGTACTGTTCTTGTGAATTCCTATGATAGATACATGACGTTAGTTGAAGAGTTGAAGAGGAGAGGAAATTGATGGCAAATACTTCCTATTTTGTGAAGTTGGATGATAATCGTTTTGTCGCCCCACGTCAACAATGAGTGTATGCTTGAGCCTCGGGATGCTAGCATGGGAGTCCCCAGTCTATTCAAATACAGCGTATCAACTATCAACAACCTAATTGATAATAGTTTAGTCACATATGATTCACAATTCTTATCCCTCTGCATCTATTTATATGAATAGGGGCAGGCCTTGTTTTTACTTGTGTTAAATTTATTCATCTCACCAAATTGTTTGAAGATTTAAGAGCACAAAAGTTTAGAAAAGAATTTTCAGGAAGCTGCAATTATTGGAGAGTTGATTGCAAGGGGAGAGATCAACGACTAAAAACTCTCGAGAAAAATAAAGCAAGTTTTCTTTTTGTTAGAAGGGAGGGACTGACGTCTCGTCAGTACATGGCCAAGTATCCATAAGAGAATAAAGAAATTAGTGAAATCACCTAGATGTAGTGAATAGGTGATATGCTAATTAAATTAGAAATTAAAACTTTTATATTAAGTAAAATTAACGCATAAGTGATGACTAAAGAGTGAAGCTGAATTTCGGTGAAGTGCTCTAAACTTCTCAAGATTCCTCTTGATTAAAAGTTGAGGTACTTAATTGCTCTCTTGGTTCAAAAAAGTGTAAGCACATGAAAGTTTATCAAGCATGTAAAGATGGACAAACAATAAGAGCATGCAAGATATGAACACATATGAGTAGAGTGAACACATATGAGAGATGACTAATCGCAAACACAGGGGAATTATTTCGATGTTAAACCACTTGCTTTACGTCCCCGCCTTCACCGCAATGAAGAATTTTCACTAAAATCGATCCTGCGAGATTACGTGGTACCGCAATGCCTACCAGTTTCCTCAATAATTCTTGAACCATCAGGTCCCTCACTTGTTCCTGCAAGAATAATATATACGCGAACCCACAAGCTCACTGAGGTCACAACCTCAAACTTCTTGAATACAAAGGTAGAACACTTGGTGATCAACTCCTTGATCACAAATAAAATCACTCTCACAAACAAAGATCTTATAAGATAATATAGAAATGAAAGCTCAGCCTATATGAGAAAACTAGATAGATTAGAAGTAGAACACTCAAGAAAATCTCTTTTGAAAACTCAAGAGAAGCACTCTTGAAAACTCTCTTTTGATATAGAGTTGAATCTCTAAAACTTATTGAGAAAACTCTGTTGAAGATGAGGAAATAAACTCTTGAAAATCTTGGTGAAAACTCATTCCAAAAACTCATTTATATAGGCTTAAACAAAAACTAGCTAATAAGGTCAAATAGGGCCATACTTGGCCTGGCGGTCGTTCGGTCGAATGGTCGACGACGGCTATTTTATATCCATTGGAGTTGCTAGTCGACCAGGCGATCGACCAAGCCCACTCCAGAGAGCTGCCTGGTCGACCAAGCCCAACTCCAGATAGCACAACTCTCTGGCGGTCTACCGTCTGGTCGAACGAAAGCCCTAAACAGAGAGCTCTGTAAGATCTGCAACTGACTGGTTCGGTCGACTGATATGTACAAGCACAAAGCTGCGCATATCCGGTCGACCGGGCGGTTGATCGACAGAGCAACTGCTTATGGCTAACTGTCGATCATGCCGTCTATCGGTCTCAGCCCATTCTGATTTTTTTATATCTTTTAAAATTCATTTTAAATCTAAATAATTCTCTGTAAAATCTACAAAAATAATTTCATGTAATACACTATAGTATAAATATGTTGATTAAAGATCAACACATATTACAAACATGTGAGCTTCATTTTGAGATGATAAATATAATTTTGAAAACATAAAGTATATTGAAAATTATTTTTCAAAATTAAACTTTAAATGAAAACAAGTTTTATTAAAACTTATATAAATACAAAATAAGTTTCTCAAACTCATTTGAAGCACCAATGTGTATGGATAAAATCCAATGCACATATAAAACCATATGAACATTGATGAAATCTACTCATGAAAGTAAAAATGGGTTAAACCGAATTTCAAAACTTTTGTTCCTGAAAATCAATATCAAACTTTTGTGTGTGTATGTGTATAATCTTGAGCAATCACAACTAATCTATACTTTACATAATTCTAAACTTACAAAATCTAGAGTCAAATTTTCTTCTTGAATAAGTCACTTCTTCATCTTGGCTTGGTCCAAACTTTATTCTTTGAGCTAGACTCCTTGAGTTCTTGATATGATCTTTAAGCTTGAGATCTTGAATGAACACGCGTTAGCTTCGATATTTTAATTTGAATCTTTTGTTGAAGGTGAAACATCAATTAAGATCTTGACTGAATATCTGAAACTTAATAAACGGAAGATCATTAGTATTATATTTATATGAGTTCATCATTAACAAAGTTAGAGCGATGGGCCCCAACAATTAGATTTCATGATATATGCAGAAGATTATGCAGTTAAAATGTAGACATACAGAACTTAATGTTAAATAAATTGTGTCCTATTTCTTACATTGAATTCAATTTTGCTTCTCCTAAAGATTTATGTCATTAGATGTAAGGAGAGAGGAGACAAAGAAGATAAAAGGAAAAATAGCACATAAACCGAAAGTTAAAGGGAGCGAGAACGATATTGAAGCAAGCCTGGGCAAGAGCCTAGTCGGACCGCCCGGTCGACCGGTGGATATAGCCCGGTCGACCGGTGTGCACGACGTGCACAGACATGGCCCCGGTCGACTGTCCAGTCGACCGTGGCAAGGACAGTCGATCGCCCGGTTTGACCGACTGAAAGGCAGCTGCTCTCGGTTGGTCCGGTCGACCGAGGACAAGGTCGGTCGACTGATAAAAGCGTTTTGTCTCCTTTCTGTATTCATACTCCTTACTGTTTTGGGTCAAATTCAATCAGGGTTTCCTAAATCCCTGGGACTCTGTGGCTATAAATAAGGGCTAGAGCCCTCATGTATTATACCATTGGAAATCCCTGAAAGTATCCCTCTGTATTACCTTGTATTGATTGTTGAATCAATAAAATCTCTCTCTCCCTTGCCCCGAGGATGTAGGCAAATTGTCGAACCTCGTTAATACTGTGTTGATCTATTTTCTCTATTGTTTCTCTGTTCTTGTCATGTTGGGTACATCTCCGGCGTGTCTATCTCTATTTGGTGTGGATTCCTCAGAGAGGTTGTTGCATCGCGTGCGCAACAAGTGGTATCAGAGCATCCCAGGTTCATCGTGCGGATCGTATGTTGATTCCAAGGGCTTCAGTTGCTGTTCGGCGATGATCATATGTCGATCTCGAAGAAGCGTTGGACTTTTTATGGGATTATGTATCGATCTCAAAAGAGCGTGTGGATTGCTTGAGGAATCAATTCGGAGGAATAGATTGCTTCGAAAACTCTTTGAGAGTTTCGCGTGGAGATAAAGATCCTATCTTTATCTAGTTTGTTTTATCTAATTTCGTTTGCTTTCGCATTGCTTTGAGGAATTAGTTAAGAAGATGGCTGGAGATGGTACATTTACGGTGAAATCTGTGAATCCACATCTGTTGAGATTGATGTGGTGAAGTTCAATGGCATGAACAACTTCGGTATGTGAAGATGTGAGGTGATGGATGCATTGACGGCATCAAACCTTGAAGACACTGTACGGTTGGAGAAGAAGCGCAATTTAACTACTGA